>PYAF01004747.1:80725-140824 GCA_007407185.1 Glycine tomentella | reverse complement strand
ATGATTAAGTTTTATGTCTAAGTGATTTTTATAATTTTGATTAATTATGGATTAATCACAATATCTATAATATGATTAAAATTATATATTAAGTTGCTTAAAGATCATATAAGGAATTATGCATAATATTGTAATTAGTTGTTACACTTTTCAAATTATTATTTCGTGATATTTAATTATTTGACATTATTGCTTGGAGTTTGATGCAATAATATAAAGATAATATTAGCGATCTATGTAATTTAATTAATTAAAGCTTAGCCACAACAACTTTAATTATTTATGTTATATATTAAGAGCCTTTAGATCACATAAGATAGATGATATTAATTGTAATTAATCATATATAATATAGTAGATATTATCCCACTTGAATTTCTATTATAATTTTGTATGATTCATCAACATCAACAACACCTTTAACCCAAGTTAATTGGGATCGGTTGTAGATGAACCCAATGATAAATTGTAAATGAGACAGAAAGAGAAAGGGGAAGGGGAAGAAAAAAGTAGAAATAAGATAAAAGAGAGAGAAAATGGTGAAAGGAAGAAGTGAGAAAAGAAGAGAAAAAGAACTAAAATAATGGAATGACTGGAACATAGAACTACTAATGAGTTTAACTCTCCACCAAGCTTATAGTTTTTATCCACTCCGTCCTAAGACATACCGTCCGTCAATCTATATCCCACTCTATTAGATTTTGTTTAACTACCTTTCCCCAGGTAAGTTTCGGTCGACCTTTACTTCTCTTTGTGTCGAGCTCTTGGTAACAAACTCTTGTTCTTACGGGAGCATCCAGTGGCCGTCTCATAATGTGACAAAACCACTTCAATCTATATTCCCTCATCTTTTCACATACTAGTACCACTGATACCTTTCTTCGAATATCCTCATTTCTTATCTTATCCATCTTTGTAATTAAGATAAAATATTAAATTATAACTTGATAGTTTTATCATAATGTTTATGTGAATTTAATTGAATTAAAATTTAGTCCACAGACAAATATTATGTCGCTAAATTCATTATTTTATAATCATGACTTACATTGGTAAAGCATGATACATTATTTTGTCTCAAATTTTAATGATAAGCATATATGTTGAATTATTTTGCAACTATACAGCCTATTAATACAATTGATGTCCTGGAATTGAGAGGAGATTATTATGCTATCAGGAAAGATGAGCCACCAGCAATTACAGAGAACAATGAACCAGAGGAGATGAATCTGTATAGGAAATGAGAAAGATCCAACCGACTCTATGTGATGTTCATTAAGACTAAAATATAGGCTGGTATGAAGGGCTCAATTGAACAATATGACAATGTGAGAGTGCTCCTGAAGTATATTAATGAACAATTTGAGACTTCAGGGAAGACATTGGCCAGTACCTTAATAATGAATTTTTTTTTCCATGAAGTTCAATACTCTAAGGGGTGTGTGTGAACATATCATGCAGATGAGGGACATTGCAGTTCAACTTAAAACTCTAGAGTTGAACATATTTGACTCCTTTCTGGTGCATTTTATTCTGAATACTCTCCTAGCACCATATGGTTCCTTTTAAAATATCCAACAACACACATAAAGACAAATGGTCTATTAATGAACTCATCACCATGTGTGTTTAGGAAGAGGGGAGGTTGCAATTGGAACAAGGAGAAAGTTCTCTTATGACGACTGAAAGGAAGGATAATAAGAAAGGCCATAAGAACAAGGGAAGTGGTAAAATATCACCTCAAGTTGGAATTAAGAAAGAATCCAGGTGTTTCTTTTATAAAAAGAACAAGCTATGGTTTGGAAAAGAAAGGTATTCATACCTCTTTAGTTTGTTATGAAGTTAATATGATTTATATTAACCATAACACATGGTGGATTGATTTGCAAAATGGTATTTTCTATATTTATTTGTAAAATGATATCACTTATGATGTTATGCATGTTAATGTTGGCATGAAACAATGTGTTATGAATGATGATTCCTCTATATTGTGGCACCTAAGATTAGGACACATCTCTATCGAGAAAATTAAGAGATTGGTAAATGAAGAGGTACTTAATGCTTTGGATTTTGCTGATTTTGATATTTATATAGATTGCATTAAGGGTAAACAAACTAACAAGTCTAAGAAGGTTGCAAAGAGGAGCTCAAGTCTATTAGAAATCATACATACAGACATTTGTTGTCCAGACATGGACGTAAATAGTCCGAAATACTTTATCACCTTCGTAGACAATTCTTCATGATATATGTATCTCTACTTACTTCGTTCTAAAGATGAAGCTTTAGATGCCTTTAAAGTTTTTAAGGCCGAAGTGGAGAAACAATGTGGAAAGCAAATTAAGATAGTGAAATCTGATAGAGGTGGTGAATACTATGGTAGATACACGGAGAATGGACAAACACCTAGTCTATCTGCGAAGTTTCTTCAAGAACATGAGATTGTTGTCCAGTACACTATGCCTAGTTCTTCGGATTAGAATGGTGTGGCAAAAAGAAGAAACCGAACCTTAATGGACATGGTGCAAAGTAAGCTTAGTAATTCCAAGCTTCCTAAGTCATTATGGACAGAAGCATTGAAGACGACAATGTACATATTGAACTGAGTTCAAAAGGTTGTCCCAAAGACACCATTTGACTAATTTAAGGGTTGGAAATCGAGTTTGCGACATGTACGCGTTTAAGGATGCCCGTCTGTAGTGACAATCTATAACCCACAAGAAAAGAAGCTTGACCCAAGGACCATTAGTCAATACTTTATTAGATATGCTGAAAGGTCTAAGGGATACAAATTTTACTGTCCATTTCACAGTAATAGGACTGTGGAATCAAGAAATGTTACATTTCTTGAGAATGACTTGATTAGTAGGAGCGATCAATCTAGAGATTTTATTTTTAAGAAAGATCATTCAGTTACTCAATCATTCACTTCAAATCTTAGATTGGTTGTTATTAACAATACCTTTCCAGCTCAACCGGGTGTTGTGAAACCTGTCATTCAAGATCCACAATCTTCTGATAATATAGTTGATCAAGTTGTTCATGAGAAGCAAGAATAAATTGTTGATCAACCAAGTGAACAACAAGTTCCTCAAGAAAATAATGAAACAACATTAAGGAGATATACCAAAATAAAGAAATCAGCGATACCGAGTGATTTTGTATCTACAGGAATCTGACTATACTATTGGAGTTGAAAATGATCCTAAAAAATTTTCACAAGCCATGAGTTCTAAGGAATCAAACTTATGGTATGATCCTATGAAAGATGAGATGAATTCTATGACATAGAATGGAGTTTGGGATATTATTTAGTTGTTGGATGGTGCAAAAGCCATTGGATGTAAATGAGTCTACAAAACTAAGAAAGACTCATTAGGAAACATTGAGAGATATAAAGCAAGACTCATAGCCAATGAATTTAATCAAAAGGAAGAAATCGACTACAAGGAGACATTATCTTTTGCATCTAAGTAAGATTCTCTTTGCATCATTCTGGCACTAGTTGCACATTTTGACTTAGAGTTGCAACAAATGAATGTGAAAATAGATTTTCTCAATGGAGACCTAGAGGAAAAGGTTTATATGAAACAACCTGAAGGATTCGTCTCTACTGAGGGTGAGCAATTGGTATACAAGATTAAGAAATCTATATATGGATTGAAACAAGCCTTCCATCAGTGGTACTTAAAATTTCATGAAGTTATTTCTTCATTTGGTTTCATAGAAAATGTTATGAATCATTGTATATACCAGAAGGTCAGTGGGAGCAAAATTTGTTTCCTTATTTTATATGTCGATGATATTTTACTTGCAACCAAATGACAAGGGTTTGTTATATGAGGTTAAATAATTTCTCTCTAAGAACTTTGATATAAAGGATATAGGTTATTCCTTTTACGTTATTTGCATTAAGAGGTAGAGTAAGAGGTGTTATTGGTTTGTCTCAAGAGACATATATTAACAAAGTTTTGGAAAGATTTAGAATAAGCGATTGTTCACTAAGTGTAGCTCCCATTGTGAAGGGTGATATGTTTAATTTAAGCCAGTGCTCGAAAAAGGATCTTGAGCGGGAACAA
Organism: Glycine tomentella; assembly: GCA_007407185.1. Lineage (NCBI taxonomy): Eukaryota > Viridiplantae > Streptophyta > Magnoliopsida > Fabales > Fabaceae > Glycine > Glycine tomentella. The sequence goes on along the minus strand of PYAF01004747.1, from coordinate 136,739 downwards.
ATGAAGAACAACCCTTATGCTTCAGCTGTTGAAAGCCTTATGTATGCTCAGGTCTACAGAAGACATGGTATTATTTTTGCGGTTGGAGTGTTAAGGAGATATCAAGTAACCCAGGTTTAGACCACTGAAAAGTTGCAAAGAAAGTGATGAGATACCTTTAGGAAACTAAGGACTACATGCTTATATATAGACAGACTAACAACTTGGAAGTGATTGATTACTCAGATTTAGCCTACGCTGGCTACGTTGATTAGAGAAATCAGAATATATTTTTATGCTTGTCAGTGAAGCTGTGTCTTGGAGAAGTGTCAAGCAGACATTGGCTGCTACTTCCATTATGGAGGCTGAGTTCGTTTCTTGTTTTGAGGCTACCTCACATGGTGTATGAGAGTTTCATTTTTGGGCTTAGAATTATGGATTTCATTTCTAGGCCATTGAAGATATACTATGATAATTCAGATGCTGTTTTTATGGCTAAGAATAAAAAAGTTGTAGTCGAAGCAAGGACATTGGTATTAAGTATATAGCAATAAGAGAACGTGTTAAAGATAATACAGTGGTTATTGAGCACATTAACACTGAATTAATGATCTTCGATCCTTTAACTAAGGCCATGCCACCATTTAAATTTAAGGATCATGTAGAAAGGATGAGACTTGGTTCCCATATATGATTTTCATTATAAGAACGATATTAAGAAACTCTATTGTGATGTTTTTCATTCAGTTTATGTGCCATTACAATTATTTATTCTGAGAAACATCATTTAAGTTTGGACCTAGAATAAATATTGAGTTTATTCATTAAGTTGTATAGGCTTGAGAAATATAATGCAATGTAACATGGAAGATAATACTCGTATATATTAGAGGAACTATCGCGATGATTCATGTATTTTATTCCTCACTAAAGTGTATGATGAGATTTGTTGACCAAGTGGAAGAATGTTGGTTTCTTTTCTGTTGCTGACTAAGTCAAAAACATATAAGGTTGTCCACTCACTTTATCTTCTTAGGAATAAGTTGTTGATAATCTTATCCCTTATCTTCTTCGGAATAAGTTGTTGCTAACTTATCCCTTATTTGTAGCAACTATGCCCACATTTTATGCATATAAAAAAATAAGCTCTTTGATGGGAATGGGTTATAGAAGGGCATGTGCACCATGACCAAGGTCCTTGTGCTTGTTATCTGAAAAATCTCAATACACCATCAGTTAGTGATATTGAAAATATAAAAGATCTTTAATCCAAAAGTCAGATTAGTTTGGAGACTCATAAACTGTTTACAGATTATTTGACTCACAGACAGTTACAATTCGTCTTTGGAGCAAACAAGAATAGCAATGGCGGGAGATATTTATGATCTTAATTTTTCTGCATTTGATCTAATTGCTTATTGTCATACCCTAATTCTGTCCAGGTAAAAAAAATGATGATGGAAAAAAAACATAAATAATAATAATAATAAAGAGTAGTAAAATAAAAGAGAGAAGAAGATAACAAAAAGAAAAAAGAGAGCAGGAAAATAGAAAGAAAAAAAGACCCATTAGGTCAAGGAAAAGCCACCAAAAAAAAAAGGAAGCTACAATATAAAAAGGGGAAGGAGCTGGAAAATTAATTACAGAAGGTGGAGGCACGGATCCTAGAGAGAGGAAAGAAGCCAATAGTGTCGCGCCATTTGGCATTGCAGGCAGAGAAAGGAGAAGGGTCTCAGGTATCCCTCACTCTTCCACTCTCTTCCTTTTTTATGTTCTCCCTTTTCATTTTTTTTCTCCTTCATCTAACTTATCTGCACCACCGCGCGCACCACCTTACTCTAGCCACCACCTTCCACCACCGCGGCCACCGCCACACACCACCACGAACCACCACACCACACGCGCACCACCATCACCATCGTGCTTGTTTTATTTTCTTTTTCTTTCGTTTTGCGCCTGATTCTAGTTTATGCCGCCATTGTCCCCGACCACCTTCGCGCCACTGGGCCTCGTGCTAGGTGGTGTCAAGGGGGCCTTGCCACCCTTAGAGGTGGCTTCCTCCATTTTCTCGCGTAGCTGCTGTGGCTGCTATGTCCAGCAATGAAAATGCGGGTTGGGCCGGGTCGTCTTGACCCAGTTCCAACCTTAAAAAAAAAAACTTTTTATGCCCAACTTTTCATAAATACATCCTCTAAAACCAAACATGTATTACTGTTTGCACTCCTTTATTTTCATAACTGCACATCTTCAACTGTTGGGCCTGACCTATTTTGAAAAAAACATGCATAGCTATTTACATCCACTTTTTCATAACTGCACACCCTTAATTGTTGGGCCAGACCCACTTTGAAACAATGCACATAATGTTGTTTACACCCCATATTCATAAATGCACCTCTTATCTGTTGGGCCTAACCCATTTTGAATTTAAATAAGCACTGCTGATTGCACCCCCTTTTCCTTTATGCACTCCTAATTACTAAGTGTACTCCTCACTTCTATTGTATCCCTTTCTATTTCCATTTTGATTTATTTGATTACGTAATGTTATATCAATTATTCCTTAGTATCTTTAGTACGTGCTTATGTTTCGTGCACTCCATGCTGGGTCTCCGACTCGCTTGGTAGTGTTTCAATAACACGTGGATAGATTTTGTGAATATCATGTTGGGTCTCCGACTTGCTTGATTTCGTAAAGTTTACCGTAAATTCAAAATATTTTCTAAAAAAGCTAAAAAAACTCAAATAAAGGATCACTTAATTCTTCTTTTTCTCAAGAAAATCTACATATTACTCGAGATTGCTTCAAGGTTCAATGACTTAAGTGATTCTCCCTGCTTTTTCTTCAAACTCAACGTCGTTTCAAGGTCCAACGCCTTAACGAATTTTTTTCACACAATTGAAACAAATCTTAAGAAAAAAGGATGAAATCAATTCAACGCACAAGTTATTTTCAAGAAAGAACTACGTAAGTCTGATTTCCTCATTGCACTTGGGGATACGTAGGAGCGAGGGCAAAACCCTTGTCGACCTAAAAAACAAAAAAAATATAAAATCTTCTCTTTTCTAAAAAATAAAAATTTGATTTCTTTTTCTGAATAAACAAAAATAAAACAAGCATAAGTCATGTTCTTAAGGGAAGACAAATAATTAAAAAGTCACTTTATTTTTAGCACACTCGTTTAAAGGTTGTTGTCTTCATGACGGACGCGTGGAGTGCTAACACCTTCCCCGTGCATAAATGACTCTCGAACTCTTTTTCTCTAAAATTGTAGACCATGCCTTATCTTTTAGTTTTTCCGACGTTTTCCTTAAATAAACGTTGGTGACGACTCTCTCTAGTTTTTCCTTTTTTGGAAATCATTTTCTTTTTCATCGTCGTCCCCGTAGTGGTTGGATAGGTTGCGACACTTATGTTGTGTATAAGCATGATTAAATCATTTAGTTTTTCTTACATCCTATACTTTTTATTTATTGAAGTAGATAATTAATTTTAAATAAAATTAAATTTGCAAAAATTATCTAATAAATTTTACCTTAAAAATTATTTTTAAGTTAAAAAATAAAATAACTAACAAACAACTTTTACCTTTTTTAGAACTCTTATCTTACCCTTACCTTAAAATTAATTTTTAAGTAAAAAAAATTGTTAAAAGAGTTTAATTTTTAAAATTTCAATATATGTAAAAAAAGAATACTCAATCAATTAATCAGAAGTTATCTCATATATAGATTTAAATTAATTATTATAAAAATAAACAAACTTATCATCATAAAAATTTTAAAAAAAATTGAACATTTTTATGTACTATTCTCCAACTCTAACATTTTTAGATTTTTTTTGTTACAATTAGTATTTTTTAGGCTAAATTATATTTTTATCCTTTAATTTTTATTAAAATTTAATTTAATCATATGTCTTTTAAAAGATTCATTTTGATACTTTATTTAAATTTGACTCAACGTTGTCCTTTCAAAATAGTGATCATTTTCAATTTTTGAACATTTTTTAAATCATTGTTTGTCATTCAAGACGTAAAATTCATTATGTTACACTATATGAAAAGTATAGAGTTCAACTAATGTTTAAACCAAAAGGAGCAAAAAATGGTAACAAATTGAGTGAAAAATGAGTCTTAGGAGTAACAAAAAAAGCATATGATATTAGACTTTTCAATTTTTTAGTTGTCGGTGAGGATAAGTTTTCATGTGATTTTCATTTTGTTTATATCTTTTTGGTCTGGATTTTCATGTAGGTCATTCATTTTGGTCCTTTATCAATTAAATTTGGCTGATTGGCTCAACGTTGTTGTCCTTTTGAAATATTAGCGATCATTTTCAATATTAGAATAAGATATTGAATATTTTTTTCACTATTTTCACTTATTCAAGACGTGGGATTTATTCTATTATATTCACCTATATGAAAACTACAAAATCTGTCCAAAAAAAAAAAACTATGGAATCCAACTCAAACAAAAAAGGATTCATAAAAATGGTGGAATCAAGTAAAAAGGTTCTCAGAGTAACAAACAAAATCTGATATTAGATTTTTTTTTTTTTGTTTTGACGAGACTAATTTTTTACATGATTTTTATTTTATTTACTATTTTGTGGTTCTTGGTCTAGGGGTTGCTTTTCCGTGTGACCCCCTGGAGTCCATGACTAAAGGGGTCCCACCAAAAGAAATTTAGATAACTATAGTGTGAGAAAGTGGCGAATTTAGGACTCTAGATCAGTGAAGATAATTGAGAATAGTGAGTTCAAATATATAAAATTAAAAAGTATAAAATATAAAAATATAAAAATATTAGATAATTTTTTAAAGTGAGATGCACACCCTCACTATAGTATACATTCGCCAATGGTGTGAGGAGGAAAAAAATTAAATTCCTTTTAGCAACAACTTTATCTTGTCAAGTTTTTCTAAAACTCTTTTAATTCTTAAATTTTAACATTTTTAAGCATTAAAGTTGACAAAATTTCTATTTCTAAAAAAATTAATTTTTTATTCTCATGTAATATTTTATATTTGTATGTCTTTATGAAAATAGAGAAAATATTTTGTATGTAATAAAATATGAATTTAATAGTCATGCACTGACATTATAAAATAATTTACATTATCATTGATTAATTACAAATCATCTTTAATGAGATATAAGATAGATCCAATAGTTAGGAAAAGGTGAAGGAATAAGAGAGGAAAGAAGTTGTGGGTTTGAATTTTCTCATATGATATTTTTTAAAAAATTAATATTTTTCGATAAAAAATATATTTGATATGAATTTTAGGATTATCATAAATAAACAAATTTATCATACATTATAAGTTGTGATTAGATATCGTGATTAGATATCACTGAAAAATTATTTGAGTGTTAGCGTACAATCTATTTTTTCATAAAATATTATTTTTATTGAAATTTTGTCTCTATTTTTTATGAAATATATTCTATCACACCTGTACAAAAGAATCCATATTTATTATTTGCCATGGCCCATAAAATGTCAACAACGGCGTATGTGGTTCACATATTCATGAATATAATTGGAAATATTTCACGTCTAACTAATTAAATTCTGTTGAAAACACACTCCAAAACTAAAATCACAACTTTTTTATCATTCTAAACACGTGTTAAATTTTCTTTATTTCCCTTTTTAATACTATTCCAATCCAAAGCCCTCACATTGTTCCAAATACATCACTCATTGAATCAAGTTTGGTGCGGTTTGAACAATGAATCGTTCTACCTTCAGCTTTGAGCCTTTTAGTACAAATCATGGTCCCCAGTTGCAGCCAGCAGCAATTACTGCCACCCTTTTCTCATCCACACACTCAAAAAAGCATAATAGAGATCCCCACTTGCGTGGCCTTATCACTCCAACATGTTCGCCATATTCATAGGTAGTGGTTGTGAGCGAAACTATGCCATATACCACAACACAACACAACACATTAATATATTATAACACTCCTATTGTTTTGTTTGTGTTCCCTACGTTACACGCGTTAGTAGTTACTCACTTTCCTTCTCTTCACAAACCTACTTGTTTCTCTCTCATTTTCCCCCCACTATAGCATGTCTCTAAGTCTAACCATTAAACTACACCTGGCTTCTTCTTCTTCTCCTTTTTCCCACATTACCCTCAACAACCACCACCATGCAAACAAGGTAACAACTTCCAAAACTTGTTCCAACACCAAGATTCGTCCCAAACCCATTTATAGCACCAATCCTTTGAACATACCCACGTGTAAAGTGAGGCCAAGAGTGCAATACTGTGGCACCATGATCAAGAGTTCTTTGATAGAGCCTGATGGGGGGGCATTGGTGGATCTTGTGGTGCCTGAGGGTGAGAGGGGTGCTAAGATCACCCTGGCTGAGTCACTGCCTAAGGTGCAGCTCACAAGGATTGATCTTGAGTGGATGCATGTGGTGGGGGAAGGGTGGGCTAGTCCCTTGAAAGGGTTCATGAGGGAGGATGAGTATCTTCAGAGTTTGCATTTCAATTCCCTTAGGGTCAAGGATGGTTCTGTGGTGAACATGTCCCTTCCCATTGTTTTGGCCATTGATGATGAGACCAAAGAGAGAATTGGGTCCTCTTCCCATGTGGGGTTGCTCGGGCTTGACGGAGATTGTGTTGCAATTCTTCGAAGGTTAGTTAGTCTTATGGCATTTTTATTACTTTTTTGTTTGCTTCTGGTTGGTGTTTAATTTGTTGTTGATTGTTCAATTGTGGTGTTGTGTGAATTTTGGTGTGTGGTTTAATGATTGTAATTGTGAAAAGGAACAAATAGTAGGAGTAAGGTGTCTCCATTTGAATCCCTAATGAGAAATTAGCATTGCAAAGGGGGTTGGTTCGAGTAAATTTTTTATGCCCCCAACCATGTTTATGGAAAACAGTCCGGCGATTTTGGTCGCAACATTAAGGTTTTTGGACTCTGTGACTGCAATTCGGGCCACATTGGCTACATTTGTCCCCTGGTTATTTTACCATATAGTTTTAAAGGACTTAGGTTTGGTTTCTTCTGCTAGATATATGCTTGGGTAGATGATTTGTAGACATCAATGTGACCATGGCTGAGGCTTCTTGTGCCATGCCCTGCCAAAAGAATGGGGTGGCCTGCCCTCTTCCTTTTCTGCTGACTATTGTAAAATTGAATAAGAAGCTTTATAGAAGGCTGAGGGAAAGGATTAGTTAATGGAACAATTCACAGAATTTATCGATTGAACTATCTTAGTTAAATTGCACATTTTGTTCACATGTTAATATAACCTTAAAGTTGGAACATATAGATTCAAAATGCCGACCTTGGTGAGAAAGGATAATTGTTTCCATCCTAATAATGCTCTAGTGATGTCAACTAACTGCAAGTGTGTGGCATTGTGCTGTGGAGGCAATTCTGGTGTTTGAACTTGTTTATGCAAAGTATGGCAGTCCATTTTAGTATGTTTCATGTGTTCATCAAAGATTTGGAAGATATATGGAATGTGCATTGGTTGTTGTAAAAAGGGTGTCAATGGAAATTGAAACTCCAAAAGTAGATAATAATCTTTAGTTACAACTTACAACCAAATAGTGAATGATTTCAAATGGGCACAAGATAAGTCGGAAGCTGTCATGTGATCTGAAGTATCAGTATCTAGTCTCCAATCTTTAGAGATTTTGTAGGGTCTCCTCCTCTCTTGCTACCAAGTTATGAACTTTGCTCTGGTTTGGATTGAATCAGTTCAAATTTGAGATGGTACGACACTCCTAGCATTATTAAATCCAAAGAAAAAAACCAATTGACTCTTCTTGCTATTGAACTCCTTGGCAGCACCACAGTTCATTTTGGGAATGACTGATTGTAACCAGTTCATCCCACAAAGTCTTCATCTTTATCAAATATGTTCTCAGTTGTCACAATCCCTCCTTGTTAAAAATCAGCCTGTGATCTACACACATTTTTCTAACTGTGTCTGTATATGCAAGACTATCATGAAGACCTGTTGACATAATTTTGTCCTTTTGAACATGTGAAAAACCAAAGAGGTGTTGAGATTATCAGAAGAAGTTAGGTTTGGAGGGTTTGTGAAGCTTGAATCACCCCTGGGATTTAGTTTGTGCTTTCTGCTGTGGAGCTAAGATAAATAATTTTGAGAATATAGCATGCTACTCTTAAAAAAAAACTACGTATCCCATTGTCCGGAGGCTTCACGCTATGTGCAGGTCAGGGGGAGGGATATTGTATGCAGCATTACTCTTGCATATGCAAAGAGGCTGTTTCCGGATTCGAATCCATGACTAACAAGTCACCAAGACACAACTTTACCGCTGTGTCAGGGCTCGCCCTCACAAGCATGCTACTTTGTAACCATATAAAACTGAACAGTAGGTGTTGTAACTTTTGAGTTTGGATTGTTTGAGACTGACTTTATGCAGCTATGACCCTCAATTGAAGACCTTAAATGACTGAGTAAAAGTTCTTAATACTTGTCTTTTCACATGTCTCACATGTTAATACTTGGATGATCAGAGTTCTTCCCTTTAGTTTCAGTCTTCTGTTTTGCTTTGACTGTAAGTCATAAAGTCATTTTCGGATGTGATTTTGAAAATAAAAGTATTGAAGTGAACTGGCTATCTATGTAAATTTCTGTACTTGGTGTCTCTTGGTTTTCATTAACCATTAAGCTCCTATGCAGTATTGAAATCTACAAGCATAACAAGGAAGAAAGAATAGCTAGAACTTGGGGAACAACTGCTCCTGGATTGCCATATGTTGAGGAGGCGATTACTCCGGCAGGAAATTGGCTTATTGGAGGAGATTTGGAAGTGCTAAAACCTGTCAAATATAATGATGGTCTAGATAACTACAGGCTCTCTCCCAAACAACTCCGCAAAGAATTTGACAAGCGCCAAGCAGATGCAGTTTTTGCCTTTCAGCTAAGAAATCCTGTACACAATGGTCATGCCTTGTTAATGAATGATACTCGTAAGCGCCTATTGGAAATGGGCTACAAAAATCCCATTTTACTGCTTCATCCTCTTGGAGGTTTCGTAAAGGCTGATGACGTTCCCTTGGATGTCAGGATGGAGCAACATAGCAAGGTAATTCCCATTGTTCTTCTCAAAAAACATAGGGTAATCATAATGTGCATGTGCTACAACAATATATGTTCAAAAATGACCTTAAAAGTGATTGAACTGTCATTCAATTTCAGCAATCTACTCATTTTGTAATTGCACAATCCATGGAATTTTATCCTATAAAGTTCTTTGCTTCTTCTTAGGTCCTAGAAGATGGAGTTCTTGATCCTGAGACTACCATAGTTGCCATATTTCCATCACCTATGCATTATGCTGGTCCAACTGAAGTACAGTGGCATGCGAAGGCACGGATAAATGCAGGTGCAAATTTCTATATTGTTGGTCGTGATCCGGCTGGTATGGGCCACCCAACTGAGAAAAGGGATTTGTATGACCCTGATCATGGAAAGAAGGTACTTAGCATGGCTCCTGGTCTGGAGAAGCTTAACATTTTGCCATTCAGGGTAAGTAGTATTACTTTACATATGGCTTTAGGTTCTTGCTCCTCTATGAGATATGTTCTTTCAATGCTATCTTCCTCACAATGTTTTACTTCATATTGTGTATCAAGTTTCTTTAAAGTTGATACTCACTCAATTAAATCATGTAATCAACTACTTAGTCATGCATACCATGTCTTATTTTGAGATGGGAAAATGGCACAATTTTTCTGCTCATCTATACACAAAGTTAGTTTCAAAAGTTTAATATGCTATCTAAAGTTATGCTGAATGCTGATGAATTGTTTATTTCCTATTTAGACCGTACTTATGTCTGATAATAACTGTTGTCTGGTTTGCCATTTTTAAATTACAGGTGGCAGCTTATGACACTAAGGTAAACAAGATGGCATTTTTCGACCCAACCCGTGCTAAAGATTTCCTCTTTATATCTGGAACCAAGGTATTTGATTCCCTGTCAATGTATTAGGTGTTTCAGGCTCCATCAACCTTAAATTTGGTATTTGTCAACAATACTTGGTGTTTCATTACATAACTTTTCTACTTAAGTTTTATAGAAGTTTTCTCATCTAACTTCTCCAAAAATTAAGGTGCATAAGTTGATTTTAATTTATGGGAGAAGCTCAATGCATTTTACCTTCTTATTTTATTCTCCTTCAAGTGCTTATAAAGAAATTTATCCAAACATGTCTCGAGGTTACAATATCAGGATCCTAGTTCCTGCTTCTTACTTGAATCTGGCAGCAACTTAAAGTAATTTGTATGTATATAAGTGGGTTGTTGGAACTTGTAACAATTAAAGAAAGGCATGCAGCATTTGGATTTTACTAAGATTTTGTATGTTTGGTTCAAGTTTATATACGATTATAATATGTAAATTGCAAAATATTAAGATGTCGGTTATACTTATGTGCCTGTAAGAGACATAAGTGAACTGAATATTGCATAAGTTCCTATTCTGTTACAGTTACTTATTTACTCACGACACATCACATGTAGCATCAAGTTGGTTTCTGAAATCCTTTGACAATTGGACAACTGTTCTTTACAAATTTTCATGGTTTCTTTAATGATTTATATTTCCAGATGCGGGCTTTTGCAAAAAGTGGGGAGAATCCGCCAGAAGGTTTCATGTGCCCAAGTGGGTGGAAGGTTCTTGTCAAATATTATGAAAGTTTGCAGGCAGAAGAGCCATCAAACCAGCCTGTGCTATCTACTTAAACATTCTTCTAAAAGTAGAAGCTTAGCATCAATTGATTCCAAAGGGAGAGTGTTAAAAACACATTTCTGGGAGTGCCAATTTTTATCCCTGGTCTTCCAGCTTCATGATGAAGATTTAAGCCATGCGCAAGCATATTTGAATTTTTTGTACCATATTGAATTGTCCTTTTCTTTTTTAAGTTACTATGACTAAAGAATTTGTTGTGGCGCATCAAGCATAATTGCAGATGTAGTCTTCTATCTATGGACGCCTGGTAAGACCAGTTCAATAAGGGTGCCTGGTAAGACCAGTTCAATAATGGTGTGAGAAATTCAGCAGAGCCTTGGTGCTTATGGCTATTTAGAGAGAGGATATATGGGATCAAGGTTTTAAAAAACGGTTCATAACTGCAGTCGTGGTCGCAACTTCAAGGATTTTGAGGTTTCTGTGACCACATTATGACCGTAATTGTGGTTGCATTAGCTAAATTTGTTTACAGTATCGAAGATTGTGATAAAACCGTGACTACAATTTGAATGAGCTAGAAAGTGGCTGTGAGATGTGATCACTGTTATTCCCATTGGTCAAGTGAACCAAATTGTGATTTTAGAAAAAAATTATTGTTTATTAGGAACTGCATTTGTTAAGTGCTGATTTTTTTTTTTTATGTTAAATTAACTCTAAAAAGTCAAATAGCTGGGCGAAAAATTAATTTGTTAATTAAAAAATTGTTTTATTTAAATATTTTCTTCCTGTAATTTTATTTTATTAAAGCAAAATGTTGTTAGAATTGGATTTATTACCCCTTTTCTTATTTTAAATTCTTATCTCACTTAGAAAACCAATTTATTTCATTGAGTAGAACAGTCGTGTATTTATTCCTTAACATTTCAAACCAATTTAATTCATTGAGTAGAACACTTGTGTATATAACCGTCGAAAGTCATGTTTTTCGATGACACGCGCAATAACGACGATTCAAATACCGTCGTCGTATGGGATTTAGAACCATCGTTGATTGGGTCCCCTGTAGTAATGGTAGTCACAAATACCTCAAAATATTGAAGTTATAGACATAATTAATAATTTTTTAAAACCTTACCGTCTAGTCAACAAATCTCACTAATATTGATTTCTCAATTCCTTGACAAAATAAATTTCATCAGGAATAATAAATTAGTTCTAAAATCTCATTCAACAACTTCTCCAATTCGTAAGAATTGAATTTTCCCAAATCAATAAGGTAAAATACATCCCAATTTTCAAATTGAAAATATACTTTAAAAGTATACTCTTTGTGGAGGCGGAGCTTCACATTCCTTAGAGTTAGAGTAACAAGGGTAAGCCCCCCATTCAAAGGGGATTTTTTTTTTTTTACAAGAATCAAGCCAAGCCAGATACTTCCTTGTCAAGTATCTCTATACACAATCTAAACCTTACGGACTTAGCATGCTTCATTAGGTCAAACCTCTTTGGGTATACTCTTAAATTAAAGGATTCATGAATCCAAATGAAGAGATGAAAATCCAAGTGATATCCAAAAGAGGAACCAAAATACAAGTGGTTTAATCCATATATTTTTTTACATAAATATACCTTTTAATATTTTTATATACCCATATATTTCTCCCACCAAATTATTCACAAAACTATTCCCAACTTTATTCACGGTGTGAATTTGGGATTGGAGCACCCAAATTCACACTTTGTTTTTAATTTACTTTTTGCACACTGTTTAGAATTTGGGACTCCAAACTCAAATTTTAAATGGGTTTTTTATTCGTTTCAATTTTTTTGTTTTGTAAATTTTTTAATTATACAAATAAAATAATAATTAGTAATATATTTAATTATTATATTTAAATAATATAATTAATTATTACAAATTTTAAATGCTAACATATAATGTAACTAATTGTAAGAATGATTATTAATAATTATTAATATTTTTAAAAAATAATTTATCACAACGGATGACTAAATAATATTATGAATAAACAATTAGCATTTGTGATAATCCATAAGCATAAAATACAACAACATAAGTTATTACACATTTCAACAATTTAATGGGTACGTTGACGATTTTGACTTGTGCTTCTCTGATTATTTGGACACTTGTTCTTGGAATGACAAATATTTTGCACAATGAACAACGCTTCAGTTTCCCCTTTTCTCTTTGGTCTATTTTAGTGAGTATATGGGTTGATCTTAGGTGAGCTTTTTTTCCTCCGAATTTTTGGATCATGATGCATAGTTGGCCCTGCATATTTTTGCCAATATGATGTGTGCTTCATTTGGTCAAATGATCCGCTATAAACGTTAGCACATAATTGAGCTTGTAAATGTCATCAACGAACTGTTTGTAATCAATGTGAACGTACTTACACGCTGCAATTACATGTGAACATGACATGTGTAGTTTTTGTAATTTACCACAATCACACCACCATTATTCTTCCACTAAGAAAAAAGTATTTTGTCAATCAAACTTAATTACACGCATGGAGTTAACCTATTTTTCTTCGGCCTCAATGATCTTGTCAACATTTTCTGCCAATTCTTTACCTGATGTCATCATTGCTATGGCTTCCCTGCCCCTTTTGATAAAGTATTTGTTGCATCTTTCGTAAGTACTATTGACCAACACAAAGATCAGGAGACTTCTTGTTTTTTCAAAACTTAATACATGACCTCGACAAGATTTGTTGTCATGTGATCCCATCATCACCCATTGTCCCAAGCAGTAGTCCATTTTTCCTTTGGGATCTTCTCTAGCCAGTCAGTAACTTGCTTATTTGCTTTCATTATATTGTTGAAGTAATATGAAACTTTGGGCTCAGTAATGGCGTATCCTGACATTTGATCAACAAAATACATAAACAATGTTTGTCCATATAATGTAAAGTTTAGTGAAAAATGATAATTCTATGGTTATTTGGAACTTACCCATGCCAATGACCTCTTTCCTTAAACCTGGCTTGTAGAAATGTCTAATGAAGTTTTGTGTAATATGTCTAATGCAATACACATGCACCAAGTTGTCTGGTGTCCAACCACTACCATATTACTTGTAAGCATTTGTTATTGAAATGTGCCTGTCTGACATTAGGCAAAACCCGTGTTTCTTTGCCACATGCATTTTTATGTTTTGGAGGAAAAAATATCAAGCTTCCACAGTCTCACCCTCAACAAAGGCAGAGACAATCAGAAGGATGTTGCTGGCTCCATCTTGTGCGATTGTCACTATCAATGTTACTTTCATAGACTTGAACTATTGGTTTGCAATATGCAAACCTATCAACAAGTGCCTTAAATGTCCAAAAAAGGCGATCGTACGTTGCACAACCAAGATGGTTATAGGCCCAAATGTTTGAAGTGCTAATAGCGATTTGGGTAAATCCTCATAGGATTGCTCCCAATTGCCATACACCTGTTCAGTCGCCCAATGTTTTGCTAGTCAAGCCCTTCTATAGGTTGTAGTGTAGTTGTACAATTGTTTGATGTGAGCTATGAAGGTTGATACTGACACAGTTGCATCATTATTTACCATTGCTATGATGCTTGTATCGATCATGTCGTATCTAAGCTTTATGTGATCTTATGATATCATTGTCGATACATAAGTGTAGGGTTCTTTTAGTCTTTTTATCTCCCATTGATATTGAGTACGTTACCCCACTAACTCTTAACCTGTTGGAAGAAATGATATCATAAGTGACCAAACTCATGACCTTCTCAAGGTCCGTTGTTGCCTATGTCACACATGTGTGTTGGCATACTATAGGCAAGCTCAATACCTAATGGTTGCTCGATATTTAGGTTTTGGTTGTCATCCTTGTCTGCATCATCTTTGTCATTGTTGTTCAAATTTATTTCTTCCCAATCTTCACTAATGGACCAACTTCTTCATCAGGTGCACCATTCTCTGCGTACTGAGGTTGAGATTGTTGTGGCATGGGCAAAGGATCTGCAACTGGGGCACACCATGACACGCGTTTTGTACTCCATGAAGCATAAGGAATAGGTTGTTCATATCCATAAAATGTTGGTGATTGAGTTAGTTGGGTATATGTCGGGTCAGTCAAAAATTTTCATGTATGACGCAATGTTGGTGTCCCATTCATACACTTGACTTTGGGTATGGCTAAGATCAAATATTGGATGGTATTGTTCGTAAATTAGTTGTTGGGATGTTTCATAATATGTTGGCTGGTACGGTTGGTAATTTGGTTGAGGAATTGGGATGGGTGTATCAACACAAACATATGTGTCAAACAACTCAAATCTAGAAAGACATGGGTGTTGGATGAATACCTTGAACATACTATCTATGTCCAAGTCTTACAAAAGATTTGTGGACATGTACCTTAGTAACCCTTGACCTGCTGTCAAAGGGTATCTATAAACCACATCTATAATTGCATGTTCAAATAACGTTTCATTCCCATAGTTTTCATGTTGATGAAGCCGATAATACAACTTTGAGGAGTCCAATCAACCTAAAAATGCATAAAAAAGTGCTCGAAAACAAGAAAAAATCAGCTTTACTTCAAAATTTCATTTCATGATGACAACTTTTGACACCTATATGGTTATGTGTATGAGGTAGTTTGGTTCAAATAATGTTTCATTCTCATAGTTTTCATGTCAATGAAGTCGATAATTCAATTTTCAAAACTCCAATCATCCTAAAAATGCATAAAAGGTGTCCCAAAACAAGAAAAAAATTCACCTTTACTTCAAAATTTCATTCCATGATGACAAATTTTGGCACCTATATGGTTATGTGTATCAGGTATTTTGGTTCAAATAATGCTTCATTACCATAGTGTTCATGTTATTGAAGTTGATAATACAACTTTGAGGACTTCAAATCAGCCTAAAAATGCATAAAAATTTGCCAAAAAAGAGAAAAAAATCACCTTTACTTTAAATTTTCATTTTATGAGGGCAACTTTTGGCACGCATATGATTATATGTATTAGGTATTTTGGTTCAACTAATGTTTCATTCTCATAGTTTTCTTGTTGATGAAGCCGATAATACACTTGGAGAACTCCAATCGGCCTAAGAAATCATAAAAAAAGGTGTCCAAAAATAAGAAAAAATCACCTCAACAGTAATATTTATTTTTAGCATCACGAGGTTACTGTTCAATTGTCAAGAATCCAGTAGAACTTCATCTTTTGTGCCAAAAAAGCAGTGACTGAGATAGCAACAGTGATAATCAATGACCTATAACGCATTGATGTAAACAAGATTATTGTTCACCCATCAAGAATCCTAAAGAGCTTCGTCTTTTGTGTCAGAAAATGAGTGATTGAGATTGCACTGACAATAATCAATGGCCCATAACACATTGGCATAAACAAGGTTACTATTCACTTATCAAGAATCCTGCAGAGCTTCAACTTTTGTGCTAGAAATGAAGTGACCGAGATAACATCGATGACTATCAATGGCCAAGAATGCATTGAAGTAAACAAGGTTACTGCTCACCCATCAGGAATCCTGCAGAGCTTCATCTGTTGTGCCACAAAAAGAAGAGATTAAGAAACCATCTACGATAACTAACAACCCAGAATGCATTGACGTAAACAAGATTATTGTTCACCCGTCAACAATCCAATAAAGCTTTGTATTTTATGCCACAAAAATAGTGATTGAGATAACACCGAAAATAATCAATGGCCCATAATGCATTGATGTAAATGAGATTATTTTTCACCCATCAAAAATATTGTAGAACTTCGTCTTTTGTGCCAATAAATTGTGGTCAAGATAGCATCAAAGGCAATCAATGACCCAAAACACATTGACGTAAACAATGTTACTATTCACTCATCAGAATTCGTGCAGAGTTTCATCTTTTGTGCCACAAATGACAAAAGACTGAGATAGAACTTGAAGAAAATGCTTGACAACATATTTCATTTAATCTATGTTATCTCTTCTATTCAAATCTCAACTCATTTATTTGTGTAAATATGGATATTGTATGGATGTTAACTTCAATATATCATTATCTTCAAACCATTTATTTTTCTCACAAAGTCTCTTTCATCATATAGACAATACACCATCAAAATTTCTCAACATTAACGACTCAAACCTTTCATCCTTTATTCGTCCTTCTAACCCAACTTTGTCATCCTCTAGTTCAAGAGCACTTATTCTTGGTCGCGCAGGAGGCCTACAGGTTGTCACGAGGAATCAACAATCTAAGGAGTCACTACCAACTCAAGAATTCATAATGTGTGCTCACCAAGAAAGCCAACATGAATTTAACAGGAATCCAAGGTTACGTGCTTTAGATTTCATTCAATCACAAGGTCATCAACCGTGAAACATTTATTGTATTTGATACATCTAAACCTTAAATTGATTGTTGAATTCGTATACTTGTAGGATTGATAAATGTTGATGATACACCTCAGGGACACCGTTAGGATCCATTGACTATACTTTTGATCATGTACCTTTAACAGCCATCATTGTCAAAACCTGTACCTTCAACAATTTTGGCAACATGAGAGTTACGCTCAAGGTAGTCAAGCTTAATTCAGTTTCTAACAATTTCATAGTTATTTTTGGGATATTCATTCGTGAAAGTTTTAATTTCATGATCCTATAGGCACTCCTGATGTCACTTTGCGACAGACAATCATACAAGATAAAGATTTTGGCCAATATATAGTTGTTGGTTATGTCTTAGTTATGCGAGAGGTAAGTTTCTTACTCTTGTTGTTAGTTTCTTACTTGTTGTGTTGCATAGAGTTTATTTATTTTTATTGAACTAAATTGTATACTCTACAATGGTTATGTTTTGTCCCTTTCCTTCTCAATCCAAATGTTATTTGAATATTACACTAAAAAATATTGTCAAGATAATGTTTTTGCATTTTAGGTTACCAATAATTTTGGTATTCACAAATTTGCATTCTATGTCCATGTGTTGTTAATATGTGACACAAGTGTTTTCGAAGGAGAGTTGACCTTATGTTAAGAAGTATGTATTTCATGCATGCAACATGTCATAAAATGCAATAAATAATGCTCCAACAATATGTTCAAGCAATAATTTCTCAGTTTATGCTTGTTTTTTATGGTCTTGATTATGTTTGTTTTAGGAATTTCATGTATAATCTACTTTTTATTGTATAACAATAAAATTGTTCATTGGTAAATCTAAAATGAGTTACTAAGTGCAAAATTTAATTTTTACAATTTTGGCACAATTTTCAAACCTTTCTAAACCAAATCAAGTCATCATAGTTGTACAGTTGAATTCATTAACATGAAAATAGTGAGAGTGAACTATTGTTTGTATCAAATAACTTCATTTCATAAGCAAAATAGTGCAAATGATGCATTGTTAGTATAAAATAACCTCATATCTATAAGCAATAATATGAAAAAAAAAAGACTATTAGAAAACTATTAAAGTGAAAAACATGTTTTTTTGTGTGTTTTCATATACATTTTTCAAGTCTTTTTAAATCAAGTCAAGAATGAAACTTACACCATTAGATTTATTATATGATAACTATCAAACTTAACTATTTTTTAACTATAAAACATCATAAATATTAAAAAAATGCTTCTTACAATTGGTTTCATTATATGTTAGTATTTATAAATTATAATAATTAATTATATTATTTAAATATAATAATTAATTATATTACTAATCAATATTTTATTTGTATAATGAAAAAAATTACCAAATAAAAAATTTAAACAAAAAACATTTAGAATTCAGGTTTGGAATTCCAAATTCTATGGGGTGTATAAAAAGTAAATTAAAAACAAGGTGTAAATTCGGGCCCTTCATTCTCAAATTCATACCATGATCAGTGTTGGATATAGTTTTGTGAATAACTTGAGGAGAGGGATAGTTGGATATATAAAAATATTAAAAGGTATATTTGTGTAAAAAAATGTTTAATTCACTTAAAAAAAACTAAAAAATATATAATTAAAATGAAAATCAGCAAATGAAATGAATTCAATGAGAAAACTCTAAAGAGAAAAACATCAACATTAAAACACTGAGACTACCAACGCTAAAAGCGCTACAGGACTTGAGTGCCATTTCTTTTTTACTTTGATGACTCATAAGTTTAAATCTAGAATTTTATACAAATTATTCAAATTCTTTATTATTAGACCAACCTTAATAAATTATTTGAGTGATAAGTTGTTAATCCGAGTGATATTTAACTCAATCTCCTTAAATAAAATTTTATATTCGAACCTTGTAGATAAAAAAAAAAGTGATTAGGAGGACATAACTTTACTACAAGTAGTCAACCAACTTTTCAAGCAGACATTAATCATCGACAAAATCAGTAAATATTCCATACCAATAATATGGGTAAAAAAAATTGAGTGCTACGTATGCTTTCTGCAAAGAGACGCATAAAGATTCATTTAAACCTATTCAACACCCTATAAGTATTAAACAGAAAATTAATTAAAGAAAAATAAAAGAAACTTAATAAAATACTAAAATAAAACCAAAGTAAAACAAAAAAATGACAAGTCAGAATTTAGAAAGAAACTAATAATCACTTAAAGCTTAGTTAGATGGTAAATGTCCAGGGGTCTCATTCAATGAACCTCATGAACAGTTCTTGAGTGTTTAGGCAGAAAAATTCAAATAGAATATACACCGATAAGATTTTAGTTAGTGTAAAAAAAATTACACTAACATCCAATAAAATTTTATTATTTAGCCACATAAAATTAATCATTAAAATTTATTTTGAATTTATTTTTTAAAATAAAATAAAACTTTTAAATTATATATATATATATATTATATCAAATGTCTTATTTCAATATTTGCAGTTAAATTGAAAATTATGATTTTTTTTTCTACTCAAAATGAAGAATTTAAAATTAGACCGAAATTTCTAATGCCCTTAATTCAATTCTCTTACTCCACCTTGCTTGTTGATATGATTTTGTCACTTTAATTCTTTGCATGGATTTTTTAAGCCATGCTGACTTCTTTTAGAAAAAAGGTATGTAGTTGGAGCGGGAGATTTTTTGGACAGAACATTTATTAATATTAAATGATATTTTCATTCGTCATAGTATTTGGTTGTGCTTAGGCCCCTTCTATTTTAAAATAAATAAATGAGGCCAAATAATCTAAAGTTGATGATATATATATATATATATATATATATATATATATATGGTATTAATTTTTTTGATTGGTTTAGAGAAGTTTAGGAAAAAGGAATAGTGTTCCAGTTAAAGATTAAGAAAACTTTTAAATTAAAAAAACATGAGATCCTTGGGGGATATCTTCCCGAATTCTACCACTTTGTTAAAAAATTATCATAAATTAAAATGTTATATCCTTGAATACAGGAAATTAAGGTTTTATTATTATAGAAAAAAAAGAGTAAGATTCAATTAAGAATATGTGTTAGAGTGCTAAAACCTACTGCTAAACCTATACTATTCTAAAATACCAGATACTACCATGCATTAAAGCTACAAAGAGAGTAAAGATAAACTTTCATATTCTTCATCAATACTGATAGGCGAAAATGAGTACATTTATATAATTCTAAGAAATATTAATCAATAGATAACAATTATTCAATAGTCAACATCATATTATTTTAACATAAGTAAAATAAAAATAATAATTTATAAATTACATATTTTAACTTCATTATATATAAGGGGGTTGTTATTGGCCCCAACCACACATTGCTTTTGAACCCTATTAACACTTTGAAATTCCAAAAATACTTTTTTTGGAATGCACAATAGAAACACATTTTTGCTGCACTAGAGGAGTGCGGAAAATGTTGTACAACAGAATCACAATTTCATGGTATAATGTACAAGGAAATCGTGATTCCGTTGTACTCTTTTTTCACACCCTCACTAGTTCAATGGAAGTGTATTTTTGTTGTGTATCTAGGTGTGTGGAAAAAGTGCAGAACGAAATCACGATTTTCCTGTATAAGTGGGGGTCAATTAAGAAAGTACAACACAGAGTACAACGAAATCAAATTTATGCTGTTCAACGAAATCAAATATGTTGCACAGTGTACAATTAAAAAACACAATGAATGTATGATTTCACTGCCTAAATGGTTACACAGCGAAATCATGATTCTGTTTTGTCACAATTCATGTTACACAACGAAATTACAATTTCATTCCATTGTGTTAAATTTTAGTAACACAACAAAATCATAATTTTGTTGTGTTATAGAAATTGTAGCACAATGGAACAAAATCATGATTTCGTTGTGTAACAATTTATGTAACACAGCTGAATCTTGATTCTGTTGGTTTTCCAAAAACGGTTGGGTGGGTTCTAATATGAGAGGAAAGAAGCAAAATGATATTTTGGTATTTGCGCATTCATGTTAGAGGCCAAAAGCAGTTTTGGCAAGATCCATATCAATTCCCTCTATATAATCATGGACCATTTAATTTTGGACCTAAAGTCAATTCTATCAATATCAGGTTTTAAAAGGTTCCATTTTTGTTGTCATAACGTATTTTCTTTTAAAACTAATCATATTTGAGAATGAACACTAAATTTTGCCGCTTTGCTAATTAAGAAGGAATTTGAACTTGATTAAGCATGAGACTATAGCTTCTCCGATTAGACTCAACACCATTGATATGAGATCATAGAATGATGATGTATACACCATGTAATTTACAGAACCATGAACATAGGATAGAAAAGGAGAGGACAACGTGTGGTTGGCCATGTGATCGTTCTATGGTCGACCATTCAAGGGGTCTAAACATGATGTTCTTCCATGATTTCACAGTTGCCTTCTTTTAATTTCAAAATAGTCTGTTTTTGAACTTTAAAAGCATCAATAAGCGTGAAATGCAATAGAATTTCTTGAGTTAATCCACTTTTTTTCTTGGTTGTTGAATACTTTTATAACTATTCCTTAACTATAACTATAAGGAATGCCTTATGGTTCTAAAGATGTTTTAATAATAAAATAATTACAAATGTTCACCTTAATTTTTATGCCCAATTTACATTTATATTCGTCCATCCCATTTTAGGATGGATTCAAATCAATGATAGATCCATAAATTTAAGGTCCTATCTTGGGTGGTTGCGAGTTTCTGATTTTTAGTTTTCAAATATATTTTTTAAAACAAAATGTATTTGGTAAAAATGGAATTGAATTGATTTTAACTCAATTTCAAAATAATTTTACACTCATTATAAAAATCAAATGGTTTTGTAAATTTAATTTTTATTTTTAAAAAACACATTTTAACCACCATCATCATACCACCACCGCTGTTGTCGCTAGCACAACGTTGTTGGGCCTCCAACACCACTACCACCACACCCAGCCATTTCCTCCTCCACCACCACAACTACCACATCGCTAACACCACCATCACTATCGCCTCCACCATTCCATCATTGCACTTCGCCTTTTCCGCCTCCACAACCACCATTTTTGCTGCTACCATCCCGTTGCCTTCATCTTCGTTGTTACTGCCATTGCCACAATTGCTATCGCTACCACCACCACACTGTCGTTGCCATTATCACCATTCTACTGCTATTATTACCACCACCACCACCATTTTGTTGCCTCCATCGTCGTTGTAATCTTCATTGCCACTATTCCACTCCACCACCACCCATAATTTTAAAATTCGAACTAATGATTTACCTGGTTGAGGCATTAGGTCGCTAGGTCAATGTCAAACCAGTGGGTGACTAGTTGATCCAATGTTTATAAAAAAAAAATCAAAACTTTATATTCAACCTTAATTGACTCGCATGACCCAACATGTTTCCTCCCTTGGGCGTGGTCTGGCCTTAGTTAGTGGGTCACCAGTTTAACTACAAATTTGCTCAGGTCGTATCAGGTTGAATGCATGATCGATTTGATAGGCAACTCAACTCGGGCAGACCTCTAGTCCAACCGGCCAGATCGGTCCATGTTTTAAAACACAATCATCACCATTCTACTGCTACTACCGTCACCATCATCATTCCACCCCCACCGCCACTATTTTACCTCCACCACCGACATCGACACCACCTCTATCGCCACCACCGTCACCGCCACCACTCTCACCCCACTATCTCAATCACTTCCATTATTTCATAGTAGAGAGATAAGATAAAACGATTGATTCATTTTATTTATCTTCAATTTTTTTTAAAAATTAAAAACAAAGAATAAATCAAAACTCAAAACTAAAACTGATTTTAATTTTTAAAATTTTCAATTTTCAAAACAAAAAACTACTCCAAACGTAACATTTGCCGATTGAAAAAAAAGGTTGAAGTGAAACAGAAGACAAAGTAAATAAATGATAAGTTTTATTTTTCTTTTTTGTCATTTGTTTTATTTCCATATCAAATTACTAATATCCATCACATTTTCTTAATTTCATTCTTTTCTTGTCTCTATTTGAAAAGGTATATGCACCCCATTGAAGTGCTAATTTTTTTATATAACAATATATACCAAATATCACAAATCCTTATTTTTACTGCATAATCAAAATATAAAAGTTGTATAAATAGGAGTTATAAGATTGATTTGATGGATGAGAAAAGATATTTAAAAGGAGAAGGGAGGAGAGGCCATGAGTCAAATTCTTGTACTAACATTGTAACAAAAATTAACAACTAACATTCATTGATATAAAAAAAATAAAAATTATGTAAATAATGTGTTAATGCATATTTTTTTTATCAGCCAACAAATTTACTGATTTGGAATGCCAGTGGTACTCAGGAAAACATACAAGTCAAGGAAGATATACATATATAGCTATCTATCCCCTGTACCTAATTAGCATTTGCAGACTTTATAAAAAAATCATTTTCATCCCTCCAAAATTTTAAATTATAGTTTTTGATTTTTAGCATTCATTTTAGAAAAGTTAATAACATTTATTTTTGGAACTCAATTTTTTTGGGAGGCACCCAATAACATGATATCGCATACACATTATTAGGCGTCATTTTCATGGATGACCACAAGTGTGACTTTCTGTTAGATACATAAATAATTAACCAATATCATATAACATTAAGGGTTTAAAGTATTAATTTTAAATTTTAGAGAGCTAAAATCCACACAAAAAAAAAAAAATTCACAGTAACCAAAACTAAAAATTTACTTATTTTACATAAATATAAAAAACAGATTCAACCATGTACAGTTGTACACAATTGATACCTCATGATCTGCTCAAGTTTACCAAAACAGATTGGGGGAACACAAATTGCAATATGACAAAAGCATAGATACAGCATAATAACATCTCACATGAAATTTGAACAGGAAAAAAATTTAAATAATACTTTTTAAATAAAAAATTATTAATTTGAGACTATTTCGAAATTATTTACACTTATAGGACAGTCAATCACGCCTAATTTGGATGTGATTGACCCCTATATAAGCCAAAAAATTCACATTTTTACTATTTCCCATTCTTTCTAAAAGTTCTTAAACTTTTTCTCTAGAGTTTGTGAGTGAGTTATCTCTGCACGAAACTCTATCAACATGTAAGTGAATTTAATAATTTTTCATATTATTTAATATGTTATATTATTGAATTAGAAAATTGCTACAGACTGTTACATAAAATATTTTAGATGATAATTAAGTTTAGGATTAAATTTAGTTTAGTTTTTAATTTATAATTATTTTTCGAAAGTTATTTAGTTCAGTTTAGTTAGAACTATTTTATTAAATTTATAGTTTAGTTTAGTTTATTTTTTGATTAATAGGAAGTATTAAATAAGGGTATTAAATTATTAATTATAATTTTTATTAATTTAGGATAATTATTTGTAATGTAATTTAATTTGAAGGCATTAAATTATTAATTATAATATTGATTTATTTATATTAAGATAGTCATAGATGGCTGATTCATCATCGTCTGCTTCTTCACGGTCTGAATTCAATCATGAGGGTGAGCCCAAGGATCCGACGACCCATGTTATGCCTACCCCGTATAAGTGGGGTGTTTTGCGGAGGCGTACCTAGCACACCCACGTTTCACAGGCTGTGTGGAACGAGGACACATGTTGAGTGTTGAAGACTCGATGTGGTAAAGTCACGGGGGGCCAGACTATGACAATATACTTGACATCGTTGCTGAGATGTTAGGATAGGCTAGATTCCTACATGTCGCACGCATGCGACATATTCAGGTATGCAATTCTGAATTGAATAAATTAAATTTTGGGTTTGAAAAAACTACAAAAATGTTTTTGTTTATAACTGTAGATACGAATTGATTATTGTTAATTTTTTTTAGATTGATCATGCGCTTATTAGTGCTCTGGTTGAGAGGTGGAGACCAGAGACATACATTTCACATGATGCAGGGAGAGATGACCATCACGTTGGAAGACGTGGCTGATATCTT
Organism: Glycine tomentella; assembly: GCA_007407185.1. Taxonomy (NCBI): domain Eukaryota; kingdom Viridiplantae; phylum Streptophyta; class Magnoliopsida; order Fabales; family Fabaceae; genus Glycine; species Glycine tomentella. The sequence goes on along the minus strand of PYAF01004747.1, from coordinate 111,587 downwards.
AGGATTGGCCAGCGGCGACAATGTCGTCACCAGATCCACCTCAGACGATTGGGCCACCGTCATTGAGGACGTATTTGGTCATCTTCCACAGGCAGAGGGTGAGCTGAAAGGTGGATTTATGCGCCTTTCTTACTTTGATAGACATTATGCGCATTGGGGTGAGGTAGCTGCGAATCCCGTAGAAGTCATGCAGTTTACGAAGGTGCACATTGCGCGTATGATTGGAGCATGGCTACTATGCGACATATCTGGGGGAGCACTGTCGCATGTCGCTACGTCCCGTTGCTTGGAGGGGACTTTGGAGACATAGGTAGCTATAGCTGGGGCTCTGCGGTCCTTGCACGTTTGTTTAGACAAATGTGCGAGCGTACAACTCCACAGAGAAGTGACATTGGTGGGTGTCACGTGCTTCTTCAGATATGGGCGTGGCTTAGATTCCCACCCATTACTTCAGCTATTCCTCAACCTACTCAGCCAGAGTGGCATTACGGCACAAGTATGTGTTATTATTTTATGTTATTAACTATGCATTAATGAGTCTTATAAGTATTCTAATGTTAGTTATTTTGAAAATAGGTTTAATGCTTTAGGCTGGTTTCGAGCACATGAGCTTCTTTGGTATCGACTAATATTAGATTCCCTTTGTCGTGAGGAGGTACGTATTGTTATTTATAAGAGTTTTTTCGTTGTACTTTGATAATTTGCATTTTTGGTCGCTGTTATTTCATAATTGTTTTTTAATTCTTTTGTTCAGGTGGTTTGGCAACCATATGCAGGCTACCACTTCCTTGGTGCATCTGATCAGTAGCGGCTGTTGTGGATGGTTAGTACTCCAGTTATATGCTTCCACACAATTGAGTATTCTCATTCGGACAGATACATGCGAAAATTTGGGAGGGATCAGCCAATCCCACGAAGGACTAGGAAGCTGAAGGGTGTGCATGACCTGTCATTGCGAGGTAAACCACATGATAACTGGGTCCGTAAGTTGAGACCCTTTATACGATGATGGGAGGTTAGGGTCCGGCACATCAACCTGCCCCCCTACTGACTGGGTTGTTGTCACCAAACCATGAGTACATGGTTTGGTTCAGGGAGAATGGGAAACGATACGTGTCGAAGAAGGCTGCCAAGACTGGTCGTGGTGTACGTGTTGTTTAATTATAATTTGTGTACTTATTTTCATTATGATGGATTTAATGTCTAGACTAATGTATTTGTTTTGTAAATTGTGGATTGATGGCCTAAAGATGATGTACTTTGTGACTGGCACTAAGCAGTGGCCGGGATACACCGTTGACTGGGTGCATGAAGACATTGGTCACATTATTTGTATCTTCAGAGAGAGTTATCGCTTGGAGGAGGCAAGCCCACACCCCCATCGCATCTTCAACACGACCCACAGGTATATGTGGACATGGGCTAGAGCGTCGAAGAAAAGCCATGCACCATGTTCCTGAGCCCATAGGACCTCCCAGGCCTCGCATTGATGGCTGGTTTAGGCCTCCACTGATAGGTTCTACATACGGCAACCAGCCTGTGTATTATGAGGCTACTCAGCAGGGGGACATGAGGTATGAGGGGTTCAGCTACCAGAGTCATATTCCTCCAAGGGCAGACTCCCAGGCACAGCCTATGTATTATGCTACTGCTTTGTCCATGACATCAGGGGACGTTGGGGTTGCAACTTCTGGGACCAGTAGTGACATACCTGCTACGGATTGGAGTGTTATCGATATTCAAAACCTGTGGGATCAAGTTGATTATACTCCAGGCAGTTGTGGGGATTGGCCATCACATGGACCATATGCCACTCCACCTCCTGATTATCCCCGACAATCATCACCAGACCAGGGAACTCCATACCCACCTACTGATGTAGAGCCTTTGCTGGTAGGCCCTTCTCGAGCCCGTGGTAGATGTAGGTTACCTGATCGTTAGTCGCGTCATTATCAGTGGCCACCAGTGTCATAGATTTAATTTACATGGTGTATCTTACTTTATTACAACATTTTTGTGTAATGGACTTTATTTTTCGTGTAGGATTTACCAAAACAAGTCATTTAGTAACATTAATAAAAACATGTCATGTTAATAAAAACACATGTATTATGGAGTTAGGTTTGTTGGATTCCAAATCTGTCCAAACTTACATGTATTATGGAGGAAGTATAGTAGTATATAAGGTGACGATTGTTGCACATAAGTTCACACGGGTACGAACGTTTTGAATTCTCCTCCTCGCACTTTGCAAAACTTGTTTCATCTTCTGTTTTCGCTTTTCAGTACTCCATTTTATCCTTCTCTTTTTTTCCAGACACTTCCTTTTGCATTTTCATGCACTGATTCCTCACTCAACTGTTTTTCCTTCCCTTCATTCAGAACCTACTCTGCAATGGAGTCATCAGAGAATCCTGTCATCCAATTCAAAGAAGAACAATTCATCACAATCCTCATCATTATCCGACGCACTAACATCCTCCTCAAGAAGACGATCTTCCATTGCAATATTTTCATCATCGTCATCCATAACCCAAGTTGGGTCATGTTCATCTTCCTCAGACACGTTTACAATTAGAGCAAATATGATGATGTATTATGTGCAAAATTTAAAGCAACTGACCTCATGGGTAAAACAACATCCTCCGCTCCGGTAAAATCAACATACAACTCTAAAAATCTTTCCTTGACTGGTTGAAAAATTCTTCCATTACCATTTCTATGTCTTTATCATCTAGTACATGAAATCTTATGTATTGTTCATGTTGTCATAATCTTGCCGTCAGCAAAGTGATACACATTGGTTGTCTTTCAGACCTAATTTTTGTTGTATCTTCTGATGCAATTCACCCAGTGTTGAGTTTTGCTTGATACGTGTCGGCCTTGTCTCCCTTCAAAAACAACACCTTGTCGCCCTTCAACTTTCCTTCCATTAAAAAATAACACAACACGAGCACACTCACCACCCGAACTCATTTCTTGCCGTCAACAAAAACAACAACTTTTAATATCAATAAACAATAGAATAATAGGAGATTTAGAAGATAAGGTGTGAAGAAATGGGTTTGGAGAGGAAGTTTAAATAAACTGGGCTAGGTCAATCACGCCCAAATTGGGCGTGACTGAACACGCCCAGATTAGGCGTTTTGACTGGTCGTTTTCGTAAAATGGAGGCCAAACGAAGGAGCTATAGCCATTAGAAGTTTCTGCAGTTTTTCGGTCACTTTTCCGGCGACTGGTTCGTCTTCTTTGACAAACTTTTTTGGTGACCGACAATTTTCCAGTGACTTTTCGGTGACCAAAAACAAGTGTTCCTAAGGTTTTTAGGCATTCTGGATTCATTTTTGGAGTCAAATTTGATAAATTTTACCTCTACAGTGTTGTTTTGAAAAGTTAGAAGGTTTGATATACTTTGGAGGATTTTAAGGTGCACTCTTTCTAACTCTTTTACTTTGATTAAAATGGCAAAACATAACTCTCATGATATCATAAAACTGAAATCTTTTGATGTCACTGAATTTCATGGTTGGAAATTTCATGTTCAATTTGGCATGAAGGAACGTGACATATTTTATACTCTATTAAGTGATTTTGCATTTACTATTGAAAATGTGGATGAATATAAATGGATTAAAGATGAATATTTTTGTAGAGATTACTTGTTAAACTCTTTAAATCCTTGTTCAGCTATGACTTATAGTGAGTATAAAACTGCAAAGGAGATTTGGGATCACTTGAACAGTCAATTTCAAAAACAAGAGAGGCTTTCTAAGACTCTTTTAACGGAGAAGTTCTTTGACTTTAAGTTCAATATGAACTCAAGCATCACTTCTCAATTAATTGAACTTGAGAATATGAGGAACAAGCTAAAAGAGGACAATTCTGATTTGTCTGATAATCTCTTTGTCAGTCTTGTGTTGAGTAAGCTACCTACTGAATGGAATTCTTTTAAGACTGACATGTACAAACTAAAAGAACAAATGAGACTGGATGAATTAAAAAGGTATATTCATATTGAAGATCAAAACATTTTTAGGAAGAGTTTGTAACAAGTAGGACAACAAAAGTCAGTTGCCAAACTTAGTTTCACATTCCTATAAATATCAAAAAAAGTCCAAGCCACCAAAAGGTGAATCCTCTTCACAACTAGAGGCCAAAAAGATTTTCTTCAAGAAGAAGAAGAAGGGCAAGTGCCATAACTGTGGAAAGTGGGGTTACTGGGCAGCAGACTGTAAGCTACCAAAGATGTCAAAGAACAACACACCACAAATGAGACTAATATGCTAATTAGTGAATCTAAGCCTCAAGCCTTTATTGGAATGATGAATAATGGAAAGGCCAGTGTCTCTTCTGAGTGGTGGTTGGATAGTGGTGCTACCTGTCATGCGACAAATGATGAGAATTTACTCACTGAGGTCATAAAAGTGAAAGACACTGTGGAAAATTGTAATGGTGGTGAGGCAGAGGTGACTCATGCTGGAATTTCTAATTTGGTGCTTTCTTCAGGTAGGTTACTAACTTTGAAACATGTTAAAGTAATACATTTACTTAAAAAGAATTTAATATCTATGAGTTTACTTGATAATGTTGGTATGCCTTTTTCAACTATGAATAGTAGAGTAACTTTATTTGTTAACTCATGTTACTTTGGTTGTGCATTTATGTTTAATAGCATGTATATATTGAGTTTAGATACTGATAGCATAAACCATGTTAGTTCTACTTTGATTGATCCAAAATTATTACATAATAGACTTGGACATGTGAACTATAGGAAAATGCAACATTTATCTAAAACTCACAACATTCCGTTAGATACTTCTATTTGTTTTGACAAATGTGAAGTGTGTGCACAAACTAAGATCACTAGAAAACCTTTTAAGTTGGTTTCTAAAAGCACAACGCTTCTTGAGCTGATACATTCTGATCTTTGTGACTTTAAAAACTATGTTAACAGAGGGGTCGGAAGTACCTAATCACTTTCATACATGATTTCTCTAGATATTGTCATGTTTATTTGTTGAAATCGAAAGATGAGGCTTTTGAAAAGTTTAAGATTTTTAAATCTAGAGTTGAAAATCAACTTAATTTGAAAATTAAGAGGTTTAGAAGTGATAGAAGAGGAGAATATGCACTGACTGGGTTCAAGGAATTTTGTGCTTTGGAGGGCATAATATTTGAAACTACTGCTCCTTACTCACCCCAATCAAATGATGTTGCAGAGCGTAAGAATATAACTTTAATTGAAATGCTAAATTTTATGTTACTTACAGCTGACATGCCTTCCTCCTATTGGGGAGAAGCTATTTTAACTGCTAATCACATCTTAAATAGGTTGCCACACTCTAAATTGTCTAAGACACTTTATGAGATATGGCACAAACATCCTTATAGATATTATACCCTTAAAACTTGGGGTTGTGTTGCCTATGTAAGGATACAAGATCCTAAAAGGCCTAAGGTGGGACCTAGAACTACTACTTGTGTATATCTAGGTAGTGCAGAAGATAGTGCTGCAAATAGATTTTTGGATCTATCTACTAACGCAATGATAGAATCTAGAGATGCAGAATTCTTTGAATACAAGTTTCTTATCAATCTTCACTTGAAGGTTTTTGAATCTACAGATATGATTTCAGAATCTCCTGTAGAATCTGTAGCTTGTCCTTCTGACACTAATCTCACACAACTAACTATTGAACCAATCCCAGTTAGAAAATCTACAAGAGATAAAGTTTCTAAAATTTTTTGTGAGGACTTTGTCACTTACCATATAGAGGATGATCCATTCTCCTATCAAGAAGCAATGAGATCTAGGGAATCCTTACTGTGGGCAAAAGTCATAGATGATGAAATGAGTTCTTTGATATAGAATCACACTTAACAGCTAGTCAATTTGCCAAAAAGGGCTAAGGCTATAGCCTGTAAGTGGGTATTAATGAAGAAACTGAATAGTGACAGATCAATAGCTAGATATAAAGCGCGTTTAGTAGCAAAAGGCTTTAAACAACAAAGTGGAATAGACTTTTTTTTTTACATTTATTCACTTGTATGTCATCTATCAACTATAAGAATTCTTCTTGCTTTGGCATCTATTGAACACTTTGTAGTGCATCAAATGGATGTAAAGACAACTTTCTTAAATGAAGAGTTAAATGAAGAAATCTACATGGACAACCTGAAGGGTATGTCATGAAAGGCCTTGAGAAAAAGGTTTGTAAATTGAACAAATATTTGTATGGTCTTAAACAAGCACCTAAGATGTGGCATCTTAAGTTTGACAAGGTAGTAAAGAGCTATGACTTTTAGTCCAGTTATTCAGATAAATGCCTTTACTATCGTTTTATGTCAAATAAGTTAGTCATCATATGCTTGTATGTTGACGACATGTTAATTATTGGCTCCGATCATTCTATAGTGAGTGATGTGAAAACCACTTTAGCTAGAGAATTTGACATGAAAGATCTTGGTATAGCTAATACCTTTCTTGGTATGAAAGCAAGCTTTGAAAGACAAGTTATCTCTTTTAACCAAACTCATTATATTGAGCAGCTACTTTGTACCTGGGGATACAGTAAGTGTAAACTGAGCAGACACCATATGATTATAACAAAAGACCTAATGAAGGGACCAGTGTGGATCAGTTAAAGTACTCAAAACTGATAGGTAGTCTCATGTATGCTATGAGTTGCACTAGACCTGACACAGCCTTTACAGTTGGCATGATGAGTCGGTTCACTAGTAATCCTAGTAAAGAGCATTAGGATGCCCTCAGTAGGCTGATGAGATACCTTAAAGGTACTAAAGATTATGCACTATGTTATTTTGGTTATCCTCCAACTGTGGATGGATATTCTGATGCCTCATGGTGTTCAGAAATTGGAAATAGTAAATCCACCAGTGGATATGTATTCACTCTGGGTGGAGCTGCTGTTACGTGAAAATCCAAAAGATAGACTTGTATTGTGTTGTCATCAATGGAATCATAACTTTTTACTTTAGCCTCAGCTGGTGAAGAGACGGAGTGGATAAAAAATATGATTATGGATATTCCTTTGACTCAACTAAAGATTAATTCTTTAAGTTTATTTTGTGATAATCAAGCAGCAATCCAGGTCGTAAATAATGCTCTCTTTAATTCAAAGAGAAGACATGTGAGACTGAGACATGCGTTGTTGAATTATCTGAGACAATAAGGAATTATCACTTTGGTCGATGTGAGATCGAAGGATAACATGGTCGATGCTCTCACAAAAGTATTTCCTAAAGATCAATTACTCAAAACAGTGTGGGAAATGGGTTAAAGACTATGTAGATAAGTCTTAATTATCATTTACTTACCTTTAATTGTGTGTTTTGAATTATCGAATCTTTCTTTGCTGGCAAATGATAAGCACAATTTATATGTCTCATCGATGATCGTGGTTGCTAACTATTTTGAAAAGTGTGAGTTATCTCATTCCAAACTTGATGAGATGATTTTAATCTAATTCAAAAGTTCTATCTGGGAAGCTTGTATCATTCCAAACTTGATGATACAATCCTACTAGGTTGGCCTATCCTTTTGATTAAATGATCTCATTCCAAACTTGATGAGATGATTTTAAACCAATATATGGGAAGCTTGTGTCATTCCAAACTTGATGATACAATCCTACCAGGTTGGCCTATCCTTTTGGTTAAACGATCTCATTCCAAACTTGATGCTAGATTATTTGACTTTAAGGAATTAGTAACTGTGACATTCCAAATTGAAACATCGAAATAGTTGATTATATAAGAAGCCTATTGGTCTTGTTCTTAATTGAAACTTGACATTACAAGACTAGGTTATTGTAAGTGATGTGACTATTGATCTTATTCTGTGAAAAGAGACAATCGTGACTCTTATACAAATAAACTTAGTTTGATGACTCTTTATAACTTAAACTATTTAGGCCTTGTTCATAATTTATGAAACTGGCTTGATGCTTATGAACATGATATTATGATGCTTTATGACATTGATATATGTTCTTCTTTGCTTGATGATATGATGCTAAGTTCTTTTAGTAGAACTAGACATTTTTAGTAGTTTATTCAAATGATTGAATTCATGATAATATGAAATTTATATTTGACATTCTACAGGGGATGACAAAGATGGAGAAAAACTTACTAAGTGGGATCCTAAAGAGGACGAACAGTTTGATATATAAATCTATCTATCATTTAGAGTTGTAGGGAACTTGGTAGTTCACCTGTTATTGCCATTATGTTGGAGTCCATTTATTTGATACTTACATTTGTTATTTCTATTTTTTGAACATTATGATGATTATGCTTATTTCTTATATTTGTAAGGCCTTAGACTATTTTGAATGACCTACTTATACTTGACTATTATGCATATGTTGGTTGTGAACTAATTTTGAGATGTTGGGATTTGGATGAGTTTAGATTTAATTTAAAACTCTTGGTATTTATATTGATATATTAATCTCAGAACAAATTCATGAGAATGATGATTCACTTAGTTTGATTGCAAATGTTGTTTGAGTTTAATGTTTTCTTATTAAAACTCATTGACTGATCCAAGTTGATTGTCTTGGACTGGATGTGGATGATTCATGTTTGTCTGAACATTACACTAACTACCTTATTGGATTGTGCTATATGGTGAATATAGGAGGAGATTGTTGAAGATATTTAACATATATATTAAATATTAATATGTTCACATACAAACTCAATAAGTTATTGTATGGTTATATGAACCTATATGGGCTGGAGCTCAATAGTTTGTTATATTACTGGAATTTTTCCTAAGCTGAAGGTCACACCGTTGAACATTCCGGATCTGATGCCTCTTGATGTAATACTTCAAGCACCAAACACTAAATTCTTCTCTCTCAAACCCCTTACCTCCAACATAAAAAGCTTTAGAGGAAATCAATGCAAAACTCACACAAAACAAGTATAGAAATATGAAGGTGGTATGAAGAAATGAGTATGAAAAAATAGAACTAAAAATTAACATTGACTATTAAAGTTGCATCTTTGATCATTATCTTATCGTAAAAAGAGAATTTTTTTAAATTTTAAAAATAATTATTTCTTATAAAATTAAAAAGGACTTACTATGTATGTATTCTATTGCCCAGAGATTCTCGCTATGTGAAGGCAAAGGGAATAAATAGTATACGCAGTCTTACTCTTATATATATAAAGAGTCTGTTTTCGAATTCGAATCCATGACTAACAAATTATCAAAACACAACTTTATCATTATGTCATGACTCGTCCTTAGAGAAATTATGTAGAATAATTCAATTTTTTATGACATTTCAATCTAGAACTATATTCTACACTAAAAGAAAGAACAAAAGTATTGTTAAGAAACATGAGTTTTCCTTTATTAAACATTAATTTTATTTTATTTATAATTCTTATTTATTTTAAATTCCATTCTTAAACTTATTTAAATTTTAAACCTTAATATGTTATATTAAATTCAACATATATTTCATTTTTAAATAAATTAAAATTTAATATTGCTATAAGATGAAATAATACTGAGTAAAGTTTAATTTTTTAAATTTAAATTTTCACATGTCATATCAATAAAAATAATGTAATACATTATTTTAGTAATTTAATTTCTGTGATGCTTTTTCTAAATTAAAAATATTTTTGTTCAAATTTTTATTTATAAACTTATTTTAATTTAAAATTATCCATTTAATTCGCTACAAAATATTTAACACTGCATTTGAAAGAACAAGCGAAACAAATTAATTTTAAAAAAATATATTTAGAATCTATTGACGTATCTAATTATAGATTGTGATATACAATATTTATAGATTTCTATAATAACTATTTTTTTTGACGGATTATAATTATAGTTTTAAAAATTGGACTGACTCAGTCGGTCAAACCGTGACCGGTGATTAGATCGGGTCGAGTCATAAGTTTGATCGACTATGCTTTTGACCCAAAGCAACCCAGATTAAACCAGTCAGATTTGTGATCGAATCAGAGACCCGATAACATGTTGACTCGGACCGGGTCACTTTTTTTTTATTTTTTCATTTTGTTTTATTTTAGTTTTTTTTGTGATTTTGAGTTAAATTGATTTTCTCATTCATTGTTGAATATTTTTTTTAGTTGCAATTACATTTTTGTTGATTTAAATTGATTTAGAAGTGACCACAATTGTGGTTGAGTTATAGGTGAAATTGTTATTCCGAATCATTTTTGAAAACTATGGTTTGAAACTTTGGGTTGAATTTTTATATTTTAAAATATACATTAATGTGATATGGTTATGTTTCATTTTAGTGTGAATATTGATATATATTGTCATTGATGTCTTTGATGTTAAATATTAAAGATAATAGTCATTTTTTAACTTGTGTTCTTTATATTTTATTTGTGTTTTTAAGACTTTTGAATTTCAATGTATCATAAGACATATTTTAATATACTTATAAAAATTTTATATTTTTTTTATTACGGGTCAATTAATGACTCACCGGTTGACCATTGATCCACTACCATGATCGAATCAGTCACCAGGTCAATTTTTAAAACTATTTACATAATAACTATTCTAAAAGTATATTTAAAATATTTTATTTATCAATTAATTAATAATATAAAAATATTGATACTAACTAATAACTAACTGTACAATAAAATTAAACTAATTAGCTAACTCTCAAGTTGGTAAAAAAGAGAACTGTAACCCAAAAAAGAAACTGTTGGGACTCAAACGCTGCGTTGCAGTTAGGGCGCGGTGTAACTGTGTAAGCATAACTGCCAATGGAACTTGCGAATTAGAGATCCGATCAACTGGATAATTTAATTTTATTCTCTCCAAAAAAACATTGTAATTGGAGAAATTCTTATTTTGATTCCACTATCAATTGTTTGAAACTGTGCATTCTTTTCAATTCTGCAATTCCCTTTCCCCAATTCCATTCCCCAAATTCAGTGGCATAACTTTTTCTGGCAGCAAACTTTTAGTTAAGTTTCTTTCCTTTTTAGTACATAGCTTCCTTCCCACTATTCTAGAACAAAAGGGGTGTTACAATGAGCACTGAAAGTGCTGAACATGATGGTTGCTTTGTTGATCTTGAAGGTGGTGTTGTTTCATCATCCAGTGGGAATGTGATGGGAGATCTGGGTGATGTTTACAGTACAATGCTCACAAGCCTTGATTTGGGTTTGGCTTGTTTCTCTGAGAAAGTTTTCAACTTGAGCAATTTTGTGATGCATGTGGAAACCATGGAGTGTGAGTTTGAGGCCTTGGAGAAAGAGGATCACATTGGTTATTTGGAAAAGGGCCTGGAGTTTGATCTGTTGTCTAGGGTGTTGGATTCAGAGGTGAGGGAGTTGGAGGGAGTGTTGGACACCCTTCAAGGTGGGGTTGGTGAGGCTAGAGACTCGGTGAGTTCTTGCACTCATTTGGGAGAGGCTTTTGTGGCAATGCAAGAGAAGCTGGTTGGTTATGAACAACAATTGAAGCAGTCTGAAGAGGAGTTTAATGACATTAAGATGCAGTCAGTCAGTTTTCAGAGGACTTTGTCTTCCTTAAAGAAGGAAGAAAATGGTATGCAGAGGATCTCATTTCGTTCATTTGTTTACATATTTGATGTTTGGATTAAAATTTTCTTTTGGTCTTAAAAATATCACCTTTTTTTTTTTTTTTTTTTTTTTGTGAACCCGGATATCCCTTGGCATAATAGATGTTATTTTTAGTTCCTTTGAAAAATTTGTTTATATTTATTTTCTACTTTTAACAAAATGATGTGGTTCTAGTCTCTCACCAAGTATTAAAAGCATTGTAATGAGGGACTAAAATTAAAATTACATCATTTTGTTAAATGTAAGGACAAGAAATGAATAAAGTTTTTATAGGAACTAAAACAAAATTCTGATATTTTCAAAGATTAAAAACATATTTAAATCTTTATGTTTTCATGAAGTTGTTGTTAAAGGGTATTCTTTTGTGTCTGTCCTATTATCTGGGATATCTGTTCAACTTCCCTTTGAAATTGATTGTGTGAAAGCTGCCAGAACTTTTCTTCTAGATCTTTTATTGCAAAATTGAAAGGAAAAAAAAAAAGAGTGAAAGAAGAAAGAATGTGAAGAACATTGAACAGACTGGCTCTAAATTTCTGTTCTTGATTGATGTGTGACAATTAGGAATAGATTTATGTGAATAATTCTTCATTTTATTGGTTAATCAGTGGTACACGGCCATGTTACTAATAGAAAATAGCTGGTGCATTGTTATATATATATTTTTTTAAAATGTTGACTCTAATTTTGTGCAAGAATTGCTTTCGCTTCACACCATATAATGTAGATAAACATGCACACAGTCATTCATATTATGCTGAACTTTAGAAGTATGCTAGTTCCTGATTCTGAGCAAAATTCTTATCAAAAGAGAAACTAACTCAAGTGCTAGTAGACGTTGCTGTTAGTTCCTTTTGAACTTTTTTCTCTCTATTGTTCTCCTGAAATTTTCTATTCTGAGAAGTAATACAGCATGTACAGTATGTAAAAGAGTACACTCAATACATATATATATATATATATATATATATATATATATATATATATATGTTTATTTTAATATTATCATTTATGACTTAAGTTTATAACATTTTAAAGAAGTGAGCAATAGCATCTGAGATAAAATATTTAAATATTAAAATAAAAATAAGTAAACAAACGAGAAAAAAGTGCGTAGAATGAAATTCTTATTCTTACCCCTACTTTTTTTCCCAGGGTGGACACTAGAAAGGACTTCAAAAACAAGTTATCGGCTGTATTTAATGACGTTAAACCCACAGATTCTATGCCAAAAGTTTGGAGTGTGAGGAGAACAGATAAAAGAATTCTTGATTTTTCACATCAATTCTTGTTTTACTGGTTTCATCTCTCATCTGTGTGTGATTTGTATTTCTATTACGTGAATTTGTTGTATGTCTACGTATCAATACTCAATAGTTAACAGGAATTTTTTATTTCATTTATTCATAGGAAATTTTTGTTGTTGTATTTCATAAAAATTACTTTTAAATATATTTAAATATTTATTTATTATGAAATTTAATTATATAAAAATAAATATTCACATTTTAAATTGATTATTAGATACCATCACATGATGAGGATTTAGAGAAATTTTTGTATGAGCACAAACATAACAACTCACTCCTAGGCACAACCAATAAAAAACTTATAGTTAATAAATTAAAAATAAATAAAATCTAACATTTATTTTCTTAAAAAAAAAATCCACTCCTACAAATCAGCAAACCTTCCATAATTAAATTTTTTAAAATATAATAAACAAAAACTAACAAAATATCCTCTTGCATTCCAACTCTTTCCTTTCCCTTCTGTTCCTAAGTGTTCTCCTTTCTCCCCACTTTCCACTCCATGTACCTATTTCATTTCATTGAGATCGTGGATTACATTGTGTTTGTAACTGAATTTTAATTGATTAAATGTATGTTTCTTTTAAGAGTTAATTAAGTTAACAAAATTACACAAGTCTTTCCTCTTGTATATTACTTTTATCCCTTTATGACAACACTGTTAAATAACAAAAATTAATAAAATTTAAAATGTCATTCTCTCTTTTTTTTTATTTCCATTATGCCCTTCTCACTTAAGTCACTCTTCCCTTTCAAACTTCAAAAGACAAGGTGTGGCGATGTTGGAGTGATGCTGCTGGATCTATTGGCGGCACAAGGTGGAAGGGAAGTAGAACGGAGTGCCTTTCATATGGTAGAGCATGTCGTCATTTGTGAAGTCAAAGACGGAGTCCACTATGATTCAAACACTCTTTTATGCAACTTTCCGACAATTCCCATCAACTCCCTTAACTATGGCTGAACAAATCGATAATGCTTTTTTTCTGAAGCAACCACGAGTGTTTCTCAACTCAAATAAATTTTACAAGGGAAAGAGATCGGAAAAATCATTGTCGTATCTAGGCTAGAACAAGTGGTCCAAAGAAGGCATTTACTAGAGTGTGAGCTTTGATTTCCAGTTTTTATTGAAGAAAAATGTTACCTTTAATGAGTAGATTTGATTTATGGAAAATGACAAATATGAAAACCTAATTAATTTTGGAGTGTCTTTGAGGTTTCCTTCTGGCTTTATGTTTAGGAATTTGTTATACATTATGGTTTTCACATACGGTTAGCTATTATTGTTGGGGAATTTCAACATTAGATTTGCTAAATTGCTTTGAGGTTTTTAGATGCCAATGAGAAATTTTGTTCCATTAAATTAAACAAAAATATTGCCAAAAAAAAGGTCCAACCGATGACGCTTCAATAGAGTACTCCAACTTAAAATTAGGGAGACATTATTTGACCACCATTGATTCTGCTGTGTACCATGGGCTTTTGGGGCATGGGTTGGAACAATTGAAGAAAGAGAGCATGAAACAAAAATTATTAAAAGTAACGTGAGATGCACATCACTCATCTATACATATTAATAAAACAACGTTGGTTTTTACCGTTTCCCAGCTTCTCCTTGCTTCGCAGCTTCGGTGAGCTTCTCCTTAGCTTCTCCCAGCTTCTGTGACTTTTCCCAGCTTCGGACAACTCCTTCATCCAATTGCATCTCCTCACCAACTATCAGCGCTGAATCCTCACCAACTCTGCTAAGTACACATCCCAATTGGTATCATTTCAGGGAAAAGTCAAAGTATGGAGACATTGGTCCATGGAGTTTCTCTCTGCAGTCAATAACATTTCTGTCTCAGTTGTGATGCCCATGCTGGCTGTGATGCCCATGCCCGCTGATTGCTCAACTGCTATTTTCACTCTACCTCTACGTCCTGTTATTTTTTTGGGTACACAGTATTGACTGTCAAATGAAGAATAACTGATTTCTTCTCCACACTCTTCTTTTTCAGCGACCTCAACGAGCCTCAAACATTAAGAGAGTCTGATTCATTCTCCCTCGTCTGCTTCTTCATCGACCCGAACGTTTAGACCGCGAATCACTCATTAAACCAACATTAATGGCGCGTGGTAGGTTGTTGCTTATGTTGTTATAGAATGTTGCTATCGTTTGCCTCATTTTAAAATTATTTTTTGTTTTCTGCACCAGTTTTTCGTAAACTAAATTCTGTTGTTGAAGTTAATGATGAAAAAGAAACTTGAAAAATTGTTGTTCGAGCTTTAAATGTGTGGAGTATACCGAAAGGAGCTCTGTGTACCATTGAGGCAATTTTGGTTAACAAGGAGGTTAGTTTCTTTGAGTGTTGTTGTCAGCTTTGTATATCAGTGATTCTGTGTACCATAACTTCATATCAGAAACTTCTATGTACCATAAGTTCGTATATTTATGAACTAGGGTGATAAAATACTGGCCAGACGAGGAATGTTGATGTTGGGATGAAGGGTGACCTTTTTCATGTTGGTCAATGCTATGTTATTCAGAACTTTGAGGTGGACAAGAATGCAGGTAAGTATAAGGCTACTAGGCATGCTTTTAAAATCAACCTGGTGAAGACAACTAAAATTACGCCTCATGAGATGGCTGACATACCTGAGACAATGTATAATTTTACAAAGTTTGATGTCATTCTTAATGGATCTACCACATCTGATTATTTGATAGGTGACATTTAGTTTATGCATCTCTTGCATAAATGAGTTATATAACATGTTATTTATTAAATGTGTTTGGTAATGGTATGTTCTTAAAGATGTTGTTGGTGAGATTGTTGAAGTTCTTCAATGGCAACTAGAAGGGAAACCACAGAGACTTTCTTTCAAACTGAAAGATGAATGGTAATGTTTGGTTATTCACAAGTTACTTATTTTGTACTTAATACTGTTGTCATGGACCTAATAATAACATATGTTAATTGTTGATTCATAACATGAAACAGTGACAATGTTTTGAGTTGTACTTTATGGGAGGGGCTTGCTTTAGAGCTAAAGGATTGTTTGGATAAACATGTCAATGGTCCTGTTCTACTGTTGCTTAGCATGGCTAAGATCAAAGAAGCTAGAGGTATTATTGATAAGTCGTGTTTTCGATGTTATTTTTCTGTTGGTTATAAATGGTTGCTATTATAATTGAAAACTGGTGGATGCAGGCCCTTATCCTCTGTCAATACAAAATTCCATGTATGGTTCTCGCATCTTTGTCAACAGTGACATTAAGGAGATAGTTGAATTCAAGGATTGATTGAGGTTTGTAATTATGGAATCTCTTTTATTATGTTATTGTGTTATATTTGGTAATGTTCTGTTATAATTGTATATTGTTTAATATTAAATCATGGATCCAAGTCAAAGTATCAAGACATTTGGCCAACTAGGAACCCAGATTTCTGGTTCTTCTTCATATTCTAATGTGGACCGGTTTTTGTATTATGCACAAGTGAAGAATTTACATCAAATTAGCCAAGTTAAGAAGGTATCAATGGTAATGGGTGTAAAAAATGTTTTTCCATAAACCCGGCTTACCCGGTATCGCAGACACCCCGGCCCATGGTTGACATCCCGTGTCTAGTGGGTGTCAAATTTAATTTGCATAAACCCGATTTAGCTCAACCCGGTCTCCTTAACAAAACTTAAATTTCCCGGGTTAGAAATCACTGATTGTGATAAACCAGGTCCGCATTAGCCATTTGTTTCAGAAAATTCCATAAACCCGGTTAAACCTGATGTTGTAGACCCTCAGTTCATACTTGTCGTCCCATATCTAATCAGCTTAATTGTGGTACGGGTAAATGTTCCCGGTTAAACCCGACGATCTAATTAACCCGATTCATTTTTTGTCATTTTGTGTTGTAGGTGTGTATGTGTGTGACTGTGGCTACTATACAAAAGTTGTTGATAGCCAACGATTGGGTTTATGATGCATGCCCCAAATGTAACAAAAGGGTTGATGCCCAGGCTTTGCCTTTTATTTGTGTTGGCTGCTTATACATTTGTTGTGCGATAGATATCATATTGATGTCAAGGTAACTCAGCCATCTGAATCGGCCATTTTTATATTGTGGGATCGCGACTGTGTTTCTTTGATAAATGAAAGTGCAGATGAAATTAAGCAAATAATCATTACTGAGGTTGGATATTATGTTGATGGAAGTTCCACGCTATAATATTGTTCTGCCATATTAAACCATTCTGGTGTTTGCAATTACTCAGGAAGGTGTTTTTGATGCTAGAGATATACCGGAGTGTCTCGATCGTGTGTTGGGCAAAAGATTAGCTTTCAGATTCAAAGTTGTGCCTGGTAATCCACGACACTCTGTTTCTCATATATGCAAAAACGATTCAGTGGTGAACGGTGTTCTTAGCTAGCTTTCAACCGTTGACATGCAGGTTTTGTTTAATGTTATGTTAATCTATTTTCATAACAAACTGTTTTTATTTGTTTAATATTCAGTTTCTAATTTGGTAAATTGGCCTTTTAAAATTTCAAAGGATGAAGCAGAGCCATCTATGTCCTCTGTGCGTCACAATGATGATGTTGTTGATAGTGTAAATTCTTTGGTCTGAAGGTTTGTTACCATTGTTATGCTTGTTGAACGTCTAAAGGTTTCTTTTCATTGTTGACAGCAATGCTTCTTACAAACTGTTGAGTCTGATGCACATTTGATGCAGTCCATGACACCAGCTAAGCGGAATTTGCCCAAAACTAATATTGAGTTGGACACTACGGCATATGAGGATTTATCAGAAATACAGTTATCCTCTACTAAATTAAAGGCCTAGTTTAAAAACTTTTTTATATGTTAACTGAAAGTTTTATCTTATTGTTAGTCTAGATTGTATTCAATGGATATTTCAATGTTGTTAACCACTGTGGTTACCACAATGATATGTCTTATTTTTTCTTGACATTTTTGGTCCTGAGTCGATTCCTGATGGGAGATTTGTAGACCCCTCGTTAATGTTCAATGTCAGGTATTTATAAACCGGGAATATGCATAACTCACTCGCCACTCGGATGTTAACTAACGATTGAAATTCAGAAACATTCCGGAATGAACAAAACAACCGGAAATATACAAACTGGGAACAAATGATTTTAAAAGAAGTCGACAGACACAGAAAGCCGAGATCGTTTACAAGAAGACTAGTTATAAATATAAATGGAAGTTAAACTGTTAGAAAGGGTGAATCACACTTACACATTTCAAATAATAGTAAAGAAATAATTTTAATTACTGATGATTGCACATGGACATGCTAATATCATTCAATGATTCTTGTCAATATCATATGCGATTGCACATCGATATTATACTCAAACATCAACAAGTTACCGCACCATTAATCAACTAATGGTAACAGTTTACCAGTTCAAGGGACGAGCTATGGGCTAAATGTACTTATATCTGGCTTAAGTTTGCCTAGACCTTTTGATGATTATAAGTAAATTCAAGAATGATCATGTCGAATTACTGATTACCCATACTGCTAATCATGCTGGTACGAGAGATGTGAGGCAAATACTTGATAAGAAAATTATAAATATGTAATCTGTGAATTAAAAGTCAGAAGAAACAAATAGAAAGTAAACTTAAAATTCTTTTGCACCAATGCAAAAGCATGCAAAATCCCAGCTACAGATTTGTGTGACTTAACTTTCTGAAAATCAGCTGAAATGTATGATAATTGGTCAGTCAGAGTATGGGCAAAATCTTTCATTTACCTCACTGTCCACAGCAACAGGTCATTTCACGGAAAAGTAAAAGAATGGCCAAAATCTTAAATAACAAGTTGTGATTGGTGTTTGATTCGGTTGTAATGGTGGAACTCACAAGCTTTTTGTTAGATCTATTCTATAGTTATAAATTATAATTATAAAATTATAAATTATAAAAGGTTAGAAAAGCTAATATGTCATGCTATTGGCAAATGTTAGCTTCATTCTCCACCAGTCAAGCTCACAGAAAGTGTCAGGCCTGGAATGCACGTTGACAGCTACACAATTGTTCTTCTTCATTGACACAAAAAAGCCAATAAGGTCTAACTAAAATTTTCTTTGGTATACTTTTGCTACATACACAACTTGATAATCATGCTGACAACCATTGTCCATAGATGAAAATTCGCTGACTGATCATACTGAGAACCATTGTCAAGATATGAAACAACTTTGGTTTATGGTATTATTGATATATTATTCAGCATACTTTCCATTTCACATTCCTCCAATGTTAAATACATTCTCAATCATACTAAATCATCAGGTTATTCAAACATGGAACAAGACATTGTTAGGACAAAGGTTGATGCTAAAGCTGCAAGGAAAAAACAATAACTAATATTACAAAGAAAGAGATTGGGAAAATATAAGTATGATGATGGTGCTTACAGAACAGAACTGAGCAATGAAAGTGAAGGTTGGAAAGATCTCTTTTTATTCACATTGTCCTTGTCTTTTTAAATCATCTTGATACTAATGTAAATAAATAATGTTTTTAAAATTGTGTTAGATGCAGAAACAAGTAATATTTTAATGCGATCTAATTTTGAGGATAAACTCTCAAATGACATTCATCATTCTATTGATGACATTGCTACAGGTTTGTCTGTCTATCCACAAAGTGTTTAGTTAAGCACAATGTTTCTAATGTCAAAATAATTTTGTGTACTGTTTTGGGATGTTACAACTACAAGATTAAGACGGAGGAACATGCTACAAAGTAAGCGGTTATCAAAACATAAACATAATACTACTCAGAACACACACATGAGCTACCAACATGAAGGTTTTGCATGTCTACATTAATATGCACAACCTTCTATTATTAATTATTTCGTCTTAACAATGTTTTGTTTTGTAAGATATGTTGATTTAGGAGATGCTACTGAGACATGTCTATATTGCCAAGCTGCCATGTGGTATGAAGAAAGTTTGAGGAAAAATAAAAAAACTTGTTAATGACAAATATAGTCTTTGTTGTAGTCTTAGAAAAATACAACTACCTTTTTTTGAAGGATCCACCAGAACTGTTACAGCGATTACTCTGTGATCAACAATCACGTGAGAGTAGGAATTACCAGCAATATATCAGAAGTTACAATATGATGTTCGCTTTCATTCTTTCGGTGCAATATAGTATTCAGTAACTCGGGTTAAAGTCGGTAACTATGTATTGTGTTGTGTTGTTGACTATGTATATCCTACAAAATTGTTAATTTATTCTGTCCTTGTATTTGTTAGGTCAAAATGGACCCTGAAGTCAATTGACTATGTATATCCTACAAAAATGTTAGTTTATTCTCTCCTTGTATTTGTTGGGTCAAAATGGACCCTGAAGTCAATTCCCAGAAGGGAACAGTTAAATGCAAGGGATATAGAGAAGAATAAGGTCAAATTGTTTGACGTTGGTTTTCACCGTTAATGAACCCAGTTGATCCCTAAAACCCAGCCACTCAGAGATGTATGTTCATTTTGTTCATTTTCATTGGATCTCGTCTTTACCCGAGCTTGATTTTTCGTAAACCGGCGTTAATTCATTCATTTTTATATTCAAGTTATTCCCGGTATCCTTGTCAACCCAGTTGCTTATTCTGTTATTGCAGCTCATTAATTCGAACTATGGTATCTCGGTCCTTATCCCGACTTATTATTATATAAGTTTAGCTCGCATGGTCTTAAGTCGGGTCCGATTTGCTCTAAACCGGGGTAATTTCATTCATTCCATCTTTTATGAAAGCTTCACTCTTTCAACTTTACAAGTATGTCCAAAATCTATAATCTGGTGTCCTCATAAACACACCCATTTTCAGTATTTCATTGGTTGAATCCCAGCAAAGACAATTATCACTCATAATTTCATGTAATTTTCAGGTGGGACGAGCGGCTTGACTCACATCTTGTATCACAATTGAAAGAGATGCTTGATGAATACAATATTTTTGCTAAGTCTTTTAGGATGGCCAAAGACAAATATCATAAGTGTCCAACACAAAATTTCAGATTACAATTAATTTCAGATAGGAAAAAGGATGGAAGGATTTATAATTTGCCCACAGTTTCTGAAGTTGCTACGATTATTGTTGGTGATGAAGCTCAGCCTATGAATAGAGATATTGCCCTTGAAAAATAAAGTGGACAATTGCAAAGAATTAGTGAGCTGCATCCAGCTTATTTGGGACTGTAATATCCTCTTCTATTTCCTTATGGTGAAGATGGATACTGCAATGATGTCAAGTATCGAGATATGGAGAACTTAGCAGAAAGGAAGAGAAACAAACTTACTATCAGAAAATTTATGTCTTTAAGGTTACAATTCAGGAAAGGAGAAGCTCAAACTTTATTGAGATCTAGAAGACTCGATTAAATTGACTGAAAATTTGTTTGAAACTTGAATTCTGTCTGTAATAATCAATAACTTAGGATAAATAATCGATTACACTTCATCTTCTTTAACTAATCTCATTGAAATAGTCGATTACTTGTCGAAATAATCGATTACAGATGCTGTAGAAACTGATTTTGCTTACGAATTAATCGATTACATAAGCATATAATCGATTATTCATGGAGTTACTGCAGAATCTGCCGGATTTTCTTGAAATTGTAACTGCCCAACTGCCAACTAAGTCAAAATTTGAATCTTTTGTGCTTTAATGTTGGTGGGTTAATTCGAAAATTATTGTTACTCATTTCAAATTTGAATTTTGGAGCCCAAAGTCTTCTAAAAATACAGCCTATGTTCAAGAGATAAATCACACCATCTTAAGCACTACTGTGTTTTTCTTTCTTCCTCTAAGTTCAAAAACCTTGTTCTGTAGCCTTTCCTCCCTAGTGCAATATGTCTGCACCCAAGAAAACCAAAACCTAAAACCTCTAACCCTGCTGTCGATAGGTTAGACCATTGGTTTCCTTCTGAGAGAGACAAAATGACCTATCTTCAGTTCAATGCCACCAAATTAGTCTGTCTCCCAAACACCTTGAACTTGACCGGTTCATTAGAGAAGGTTTTCAATCCCTACTTTTATTGAAACCCAGGGATTGAGAAAGTTTGTTGAGATGAAGGGTACCTATTACCCTGAATTAGTGAAGGTGTTCTACATCTGTGCTAAGGGCTCTATGGATGGGACCCTTCGGTCCCAAGTTAATGGAGTAGCCATGGAAATTACTCCTGAGGTCTGGAAAGCTATTGTTGGTATTTCCTTTGAAGGTGAAAGGAAATTTGAAGAAGAGGCTGGGGTTATAGTAACATAGATACCTATAGGGGAATGCTTCTTAATCCTTACATGAGGTTGAACCTTAGGCTGAATATTGGTCCCATGACTCATGAAGATAGACTTCTTCATTACATAATCACCTACATCCTGACCCCTAGAGCCACCAATCATGCCCAAGCCACTGATGATGACTTACAGCTTGTGTATGGCATAAAAAATTCAATTCAGATGAATTGGATTCTTATTTTTGAGGAAATAATGCTTAAGTCTAAAAGGTTAATGAACTATCCCTTCCCATATGCTATCCTTGTGTCCAGGTTCATTGATTATTTCAACATAGATGTCTTTAATGAGGTTGTTGACAACACAAATTCAAGCAACAACCTCATCAAAGAGAATCATCTTACCAAGCTGGGAATGGTCAAGACCCTTCATGGCTGGCAAATGGATGGACACCAACTCACTGTTGCTGGGAATGAGGGAGAAGCTGATGAAGAGGCTGATGAGGATGCTGAAGAAGAAGGCCCTACTCAACCATCTTACAGTCCATTTGAATCTCTTATGATTCAAAAGATGGATGCCTTATTGTCACTGCACCATGAGCATAGTGCTGAGACTAATTCATCTTTGGAGGAGATGAAATCTAGGATAGAAAACATTAAACTAGGCTTGTGCTTGATGATTTTCCTAACTAATTTAAGCTTGTATTTTCTGTTATTGCTCTATTTTTTTTTATTAATGTACTGTCTTTCCTTGATTAATGAAAGTTGCATTTCTCCTTCTCATTATTGTTGTGCTATCTTTTGCCTTTGATAAGCCAAATAGGGGGAGAAAAATTGATTGATAACTAACTAAAGAGAAACTTTGTTTTGCTCTCTGTTATGCTCTATTTTTTGTTGCATTTTTTTACAAATTGATGAATGACGAAATTAACTAATTAAGGGGGAGCAAACTAAGTCACAGAAGCTAACTAATAGAAGTAAATGATCAATGTTTATACCAACAGATATCTTAACACTTGTTCTTAGCAAAGAGGCTGATTTGTTTTCAGGTTAACAAAGTTCAAACAAAGTTCAAGAATTCTATCTTGCTCATCCTTCAAAGCACTTCAAATCTCTAACACATAGTCAATCAATATTTGGCATGTTCAAAGCCAAAAAGGGGGAGATTGTTGGATATAGGGAGAGCAACAAGAAGAGTGAAGCTTTTGACTTAGAAGAATGTTTTGAGCTTTTCACATCCCTTGAAGATTCAAATCCAAAATGAAGTGTATGAGAAGTCAATCTGTTGATCCTTGCATTTGCATGCATATAATCATTTACATGCTTAAGTGTTTTCATCAAAGAATTAAAGCTATTTTGAAAAAGAACTAAATGGGTAATATTTTTGGAAAAATGTAATTTCATTGTTTTAATCGATTACATAGCAGATTAATCGATTATTTAGTTCATGTTTAAAACTGGAAAAGTTTTGATGAACATTTTAATCGATTACACCATAGATTAATCGATTATTTGGTAAGTGTTTAAAACTGGAAAAGCTTTAATGAATATATTAATCGATTACCAAACATTTGTAATCAATTACATAGTGTAAATCAAAAGTATTACATTGCTGCTTTAATCGATTACCATTTACAGTAATCGATTACACAAGCTATCTTGAAAACCATGTTTTCACTAATTTAATCGATTACCAAATATTGTAATCGATTACACAAGAGGCTTCAGATATAAAACTTCACTGCTCTAATCGATTACAGCTTGGTTTAATCAATTAGCTTGTTTGTTGTGAAACCCAAAATGGAGCCTTGAACACTTTAATCGATTAAGTGACACTTTAATTGATTACTTAATGCATTTTAATCGATTATTTGACGCGTGCAATCGAGTATAGGTTGTTACAAAAATCTGTTATAAATAGAAGGAAGGCTTGGCTTGAAAAAGAACTTGAACACTTCGAATTTTCTGAATATACACAAGCCTTCTAAGAGTTAGAAAGTGATTTTCTGGGTTTACTTACTTCTTGTCCCACTCTTTAATTTTCATGCGTATTGAATGATTTATTGGGCAAGAGATTTCAAAAGAGTAATGGAGAGCATCTTCTAAAATTCTGTTTCTACAATTCAACCTTGATTGGTAACTCATATGCATTCATATTCATTGGATCATCAGGTTGTTTCTCTCCATAATCTTTGATTGTAATTTCATTTTTTGTAATTTCTGTGATTTGATGCTATTGTAAAGAGTTCTTTGAAGCTTGTCTAGAGTAATGTTCTCTAGGGAAGAACAAAGTAGTGTTCTCTTGTTCTTGATCATTAGGAGTCTAATAGGGTTTTAGATTTCTATTCTTTATCTAGGATTGATAAAGAAGGATTGTTGTAAAACTTGTAAGAACATAATTTTATAATAGTGGAACTATAATCTAGTATTAATTAGAAGAAACTTCTGTAATATCCTACTAAACCTAGAAAACTTCTAATCTCAAACACCGACTTAGGACTTTCCCACTTAAGAACCACTTCTACCTTAGAAGGATCTACAGCTATACCACCTTGAGATATCACATGTCCTAGAAAACTCACATTCTCTAACCAAAACTCACATTTGGACAACTTTGCATAAAGTTGTCGATCCTTAAGGGTTTGTAGCACAATCCTCAAGTGTGCCTCATGCTCCTCTCTAGTCTTAGAGTATACCAAAATATCATCTATGAATACCACCACAAAACTATCAAGATAGGGTTGAAAGATTCTATTCATATAATCTATAAACACCCCATGAGCATTATTCACACCAAAGGGCATAATTAGATACTCGTAATGACCATAACGGGTCCTAAAAGTAGTTTTCGGAATATCCTCAGACTTCACTCGGATCTGATGGTAACTTAACCTAAGGTCTATCTTACTAAACACACAAGCTCCTGCCAACTAATCCATAAGATCATCTATTCTAGGCAAAGGATACTTGTTCTTAATTGTCACCTTATTCAACTGATGATAGTCTACACACAATCTCATAGTTCCATCTTTCTTCTTCACTAACAACACTAGTGCTCCCCATGGAGACACATTGGGTCTTACAAACTGCTTATCCAACAACTCTCCTAGTTGTTTCTTAAGCTCGGCTAACTCTATAGGAGATATCCTATAAGGGGCTACGGATATGGGTCCAGCACTGGGTACCAAATCTATAGAAAACTCTATCTCTCTCTCAAGCGGTAAACCATCTATATCCTTAAGGAACACCTCTTGAAACTCTTTAACAATAGGGAGGTCACCTATAGAAACCTTAGTCTCTACTTCCAGGTTAGACAAAATCATGCACATTTCAGCATTTTCTTTCAAAGATGTCACAGTATGGTTAGCAGAGATAAACATCTCATTCTTACTCACTTCAGAATCACTAAAAACCACAGTTTTATCAAAACAATTTAACAAGACATGGTTGGAAGATAACCAGTCCATTCCCAAAATAATATGAATTTGGCTGAGAGGTAAACAAATCAGATCAATAAAGAATTTCCTACCAGAAATTTCTACAAGACAATTCAAACACACATCAGAAGTCAAAACAGAACCACTAGTTGGGGTCTCTACCACAAGATCATCACTCAAAGAAGACACATTAAGTTTAAGTTTCTCTACACACAAACAAGATATAAACAAATGGGTCGCACCGGAGTCAAATAACACAAGTAATGGAATCCAATATCTTCCTTGGTAATGGGGAAAGTACCTCACCAACTCTTCAAACTTAGTTGTATACACAACCATAGTCATAATCCCTTGGTTAAGCTCTAAGAGTTCCATCTCTTTCTTGTTTCTAACATATTCAGGAAAGTACTTCTCCATAAATACCCTATTGAAGGTTTCTCAGGTCACAGCTTGACTTTCAGCCTCAAAGCTTGGAGAACATCAGCTATTGCACAGTAATTCCTACCAGCCATCACTTCTTGCATACACCAAGAAGTGAAAACATGGAAGGGATACACATAACAAAAGAACAATACAATTCTACACCCACTTAATCACTATATAGGGTTGATGCCTCGAGAAATCAATCATCTACAATAGTTCTCCCTTGAGACATTAACACTTATCATTTACTATTTGTATTCCTGACTGCTTGCCATAACGTTCCTTTGCACTTCACAAATTATCCAGATGGTCATTCTGATAACTCGTGACCAGGCATTGGAACTTATGGTATAACAAACATCAGAATCACAAACATGTTATGACCACCCCAAGAAATCTCCACAACCTACGCATCACACCAATGTATGCAAGTCTCAAACAATAACAATCCAAACAACTACAAAACAGTCAATTACTTTAAATATCAAACATCCAACAAGCAACCACAGAATGCACAGAGAAACACAACAGACTCACAACTCATCGGCCGAAAAAGGTTCGACCTGCTCTGATACCACTATTGTAACACCTCAACTTACCATCTTATTATTATTGATTTTTAATGAAAATTCTTTTCAACTTGCTTAAAAATACCAAACCAACGTTACTAATAACTGATATCAAAAAGATTTTCATCACTGATTAATATTTATAAACCTGATGTAATGTAAAATAAAGATACAGACTGATACCAATTCTATTACATAGTACAAATAACTAAAACATTTTGTCACAACAGAACATCTTCAACTAAACATCTTCAATAAAATCCATTTTCCAGTAATCAGCTTGCCAATCTTTCTTTACTGTTCATCTGCTCGCTTGAATAAAATCGAGGTCATGGCAGGTGTCAACCATAGACACAAAACATAAGGTAAGTTTATGATAAACATAATTTAAGCAACAGATTATATTCAAGATGCAGATATTCATAATAACATCCTCAAAATTGCAGTTCTAATTTTTATATGATGCATGATTCTCTTAGACTCTTATCATGTGGTACCAACTGTCAAGATAGCCCCATCCCAGTGGCACAGAACTGATCCGACCAGTCAGGGTCCCCCAGTGTTGCACAGGTTCTCACCCACACTTCATGTTATCATCATGGGTGGCGTGATTCCCCACCGCAAGAGTCACCCCCCAGTTCAGACTTCCTCTTGTCTGAATGCGCGGACTCAGTTCCTGTAGCTATCTGACACACCTCCTCTCTGAGGCACACCTCCACTCTGAGGTAATTCTATTAGACACATGAAACTGATTCACTTATGCATAACTTATTTATTTTATCAACTCATATTTATTTTCAACATCAGTCTTCAATCATTGTCTCATATAATTTACTTATAAATTCAATATAAATCAAGTACAGAACTCAACTTATTACTCCTGTACGAAAACTCAACATATCATTCATGTACAAAGATTCATAGAACACTCAGTAAGTATAAAACTTCATTCAAGCACTCAATCATATAACCATAACTTAAATCCAACAATACTCAGATACAAGTCATACTTCACAGAACTTCAAACACTTATTCAAACACAAGTAACACTTAAATTATCCTTATCATAAAACTTCCCTATACGTACCTTATAATCTCTTACTAAGCTTGTCTATCTCTTCCTAAAGATGCTAGCTTCTACACGTGATTCTTCAAAGGAAGTGGGGTCTTCTTTTTACTTGATTTATGCTTTGAAAAGGAAAGGATGAAAATGAAATAAAAGAGATGGGAAGAAGAGAGATTCACGTGAGGTGTGTAGAAAAGAAGTCTTGAAAATGACTTCCACTTAAAGGTTCTCCCCTCCTTTATATAGGGTTTGGAAAATAATAAAATATTTAAGGACATAATTGCCCTTCCTAGCTAGTTACTCTCATCTAGTTCCATTATAACTTAGTTTCTTCTCATTCCATTACATCGTAACTAAACTCATAATTACTCTTCTAAATGTCTTTCCACTTCATACAAAAATCTCCTAAGTCATGATGTATTTCTTTACAAGTGTCCCTCCACTTCTCCTATGTCATGAAGCCTCTCCTTTCTTCTCCCTTTTCACGTGGCCAACAAGGGAAGGAAGAGAAGATTTTCTTTCTTTCATGTTATCTTGTAGAAATATTTTTCAAAGCATGATAACTTCTTAGCCCTTTTCTTCTATTCTTCACGTGAACTTTCTTTAGCTAAGGGGAAGATTTTTATCTTCCTTTCCTCCTTCTATATCATGTTTTATTTCCTTTAAAGAAGAGAAAATTATGTGGTTTCTTTTGCATACATATGTCATCTTTTGATGAAGAAGAAGAATCTAGTTTCCACTTAACTTTACACATGGCATTTTCTAGTAGGAAGTAAAGTTCGATTCGAACTCTTCTACCTAAGGATAATTTTGAATAATAGAATTCTAGAGATTTCCAGAAGCTGACTTCAGTTACAATACAAATAACTCACAAATAGTCAATACAGAGTGCTACACAGACCTTACATACAAGACTGCTCTTATCTTTATTCTGATTGGTCCGTTCTACTTTTGACCATCAAACTTACTAAACCATTTTATTAAATAAGTCTGTTCATCCTATAATTAAGATAAAATTCCACAGATTCTATTTATCATTTTCTATATTTTTCTGCTGCTTGAATTCTCTTGAATAAAATTTCAAAGTTATTACCGTATAAAATTCATAGAAATTTTATTCTAAGGTTTTCTGTCACAAAGTATTTTGGTAATTTTTCATTCAAGGGTATTTTGTAATTTCATCAAGTTTTTAGAAAATATCTAAGGGTGTCTTGGTAATTCTAGCCTCAAGAGTACTATGGTAATTTGTCATTCACCTTAGGGACATGATTGTAATTTCTAAAAATATCCAAGGGTATTTGTGTAATTTAGGGAAGGGTGATATGGTCATTTCCCTTCAACTATTTTTGTAATGTCTTTAATTAATATTTCATACAAATACTTTAAATATAAACTAATCAAATCCCATATAACCTAACACTCACCTTAATAATTGCAAGAATAATTCATACAACATACATTTGCAGCTATTGAAATGTCAGGGTGTTACAGATTCTTTGCATTGTTTAACACAAAACAGTTACAGCCAAATGCTCTCAAATGAGAAATGTTTGGTTTTCTACTTTTGTAAAGTTCATAAGGGGTTTTCTTCAAAATAGGCCTTATTAGTAATCTATTCAAAGTGTAGCAAACTGTACTTACAACATCAGCCCAAAAATATTTAGGCAAATTTTTCTCATTAAGAAGAGTTCTTGCACCTTCTTCAAGGGATCTATTTTTCCTCTCCACAACATTATTTTGTTGCGGTGTTCTTGGAGCTGAAAAATTGTGGTTAATTCCATTTCTTCACAAAATTTTTCAAAATGTTCATTTTGGAATTCTCCACCATGATCACTTCTTATTGAGATAATTTTGCTCCATTTTTCATTTTGAGCAAGTTTGGCCAATTTTCTAAAACCATTGAAAGCATCACTCTTGGATTTCAAAAGCAAATTCCATGTGAATCTAGAGTAATCATCTACAATGACAAACCCATAGTAATTACCTCCTAAACTTATAGTTCTAGAAGGACCAAACAAATCTATGTGAAGTAATTTAAGGGGTCTTGAAGTAGAAACAACATTTTTACTTTGAAAAGAATTTTTTGTTTGTTTCCCCTTTTGACAAGCATCACATAATTTTTCCTTTTCAAACTTGAATTTGGGTAAGCCAATGACTAAATCCTTTTTAATTAGCATGTTCATATGATGCATGTTAATGTGACTTGCCCTTCTATGCCATAGCCAAGATTCATCAATTTTACTTATTAAGCAAGAAGTGTTGTGAAAGAATGCATGATCTATGGAGAGTAAATAGATATTACCTTTTTTCTTTTACCTATATGAATCACCTCACCATTTTGTCCATCACATATCATGCAACAATTGTCATTGAGTCCTTTATCACAATGTTGGCTTATACTTAGGAGATTATGCTTTAAACCTTCCACATAAAGAACATTTCTTATTTTGGTTTTAAAGTTGTCTCCTATATTTCCTTCACCTATTATCTTCTCTTTGTTGTTGTCTCCATAGGTGACAAATCCACCATCTTTAAGAGACAGATTTGTGAGCATTGATATGTCACCGGTCATATGTCTAGAGCATTCACTATCAAGATACCATAATGATGATCTTGCTCTTAGACATACCTGCAAAATTCAAATCAGTTTTCAAAGGAAGGTACCCAATTGAGGTTGGGTCCATAGGGGTTAGCCCATTTCTTCTTCTTTTGCATCCAAATACATTCTCCAGTAGGCACATAGAATCTCCTTAAAATAGTTTCAAGTTACAGATTTTAATGAATTCCTTGAGTAAGTATTTTGATTTATCTTTGAATTATAGACATTCTTTTGATTTTTCTGTTTTTGTGGTACAAATACAGTTTTGCCAAAGACTTTGAGCCTTGTTTGTAACCCAAATCAAAAGTATCTCCAGCATATTTTTGCACACTTATCATTTCAACTAAGTTGCATCTATCTTTATAAAACTTTCATAAAAGATCAATCAAATCACTATTCTTAGATAGGAGTAACATGTATTTTTCTCCTTGACTTCTTTTGTAATCATCAAAATCCTTTTGCAACATATTGTATTTGTCAACATTAGATGAAGAAGAAGCACATACACATCCATTCATTTTGTAACTTGAAACAAGTTTTTCATTTTCTTCTTTCAAGTCACAAATTTTAGCT
>PYAF01004747.1:16773-54329 GCA_007407185.1 Glycine tomentella | reverse complement strand
GGGCATAATGTTTCGATTGCATAAAAGCACGCGATTATAGTTCTTAACGCTGGGGTAATTTACTTAAATATGCGAGGGATCGATATTCGGTAAACTATCCTTAGAACTTGGATGCGAGGAATCGATTCAAGATAACTTAGTGTGCATCAATAAGAATAGACGGTGATTTATGCATGGTAAATATTAATTGAATATAGAATGTTAAGAATGATGAAATCCAATCCCGCTTTCTCATAAATATATTTTCATTTTCGTTAAGTTTAGTTAGTTTACTTTACTTGCATCAACAAATGAAATATCATTCGACCTACATGTACATAATTATTGAACTGTTTAATTCTATTTGGATTAACTGAGTAAGCTCAAGTCCCTGTGGAGACGATCTTATAAATTCGAAACTTACAACGATACAACGGTACGCTTGCCGTGGTGAAAATCCGTAACAGCAAGCAAACAAGAAAACCATTCAAAAGCTTTGTTCCTGTAAAATCAAAGCAGAAATTGGAGATTATCTACTCTGATGTGTGTGGGCCAATACAAACAGAATCACTTGGTGGAAGCAGGTATTTCATAACCTTTGTTGATGATTTGAGTAGAAAAATATGGATTTACATGATTAAAAGAAAAAGTGAGGTGTTTAGTATTATCAAGAAGTATAAGGCTGCTGTTGAAAAACAATGTGGAAATCATATTAAACCTTGAGAACTGATGGAGGTGGAGAATACACCTCAAGGTAATTTGTTGAGTTCTGTGAAGAAGCAGGTATAACACGAATTTACACCTCCCTACACTCCTCAGCATAATGGTGCTGCTGAGAGAAGAAACAGAACCATAATGAATATGGTCAGGTGCATGCTGAAATTCAAAAATCTGCCACACACACTATGGAGTGAAACTGCTTCTACAGAAGT
Source organism: Glycine tomentella (assembly GCA_007407185.1). Classification (NCBI taxonomy): domain Eukaryota; kingdom Viridiplantae; phylum Streptophyta; class Magnoliopsida; order Fabales; family Fabaceae; genus Glycine; species Glycine tomentella. The sequence goes on along the minus strand of PYAF01004747.1, from coordinate 53,418 downwards.
TTATATACTTAACAGGTGCCCTACCAGCAGGTTAAAGAATAAAACACCAGAAGAAGCTTGGCAACACCAAACCTGACATAAACCATCTCAGAATTTTTGGTTCTCTAGGCTATAGACATGTACCTAATCAACTCAAGCAGAAATTGGATGACAAGGCTGAGCAGATGGTTTTTCTTGGATATCACTCCACTGGAGGCTACAGGCTTTATGATCCAAGAAACAATCAAGTAGTAATAAGCAGGGATGTTGTATTTGATGAATTAAAAGGTTATGAATGGAGAGAAGATTCAGCAAATAAAACTGTTAAAATTCAAATCACTGCCGGTATCTCTAGTGATATGAATAGTGAAGATGATGCTGCTGAGATCCCTGCAGATGGAAATGATACAAGAAAATCTCAGAGAATCAGGCAAACTCCACAGATATTGAAAGACTTTGAAATATACTCTGACCAGCAAATAACTGAAGGTGAGCTTGTTCATCTTGCACTGTATGCTGGAACTGAACCTGTCAGTTGTGAAGAAGCCTTACAAAATCCTAAATGGGTTACTGCAATGGAGGAAGAATTAAATTCCATTGAGAAGAATGGAACCTGGGAGCTGATGACATTGCCTAAGGAGAAGAGGCCAATTGCTGTAAAATGAGTGTACAAGCTTAAAAGGAATCCTAGTGGTGAAGTGATCAAGCACAAGGCTAGACTTGTGGCTAAAGGTTTCTTGCAGAAAGAGGATATTGACTATGGAGAAATCTTTGCTCCTGTTGCAAGGAATGAAACAGTAAGGGTTGTAGCTGCCATTGCCTGTTTGAAAGGCTGGTCCATGTACCAACTTGATGTAAAATCGGCATTCTTAAATGGACCACTTGAAGGAGAGGTCTATGTTGATCAGCCACCAGGATTCAAGGTTACTGGTCATGAATCTAAGGTTTACAGATTGAAGAAGGCTTTGTATGGATTGAAACAAGCTCCTCGAGCTTGGAATATGAAGATTGACAGTGTGTTGATTGGAATTGGTTTTGTCAAATGCCCCTCAGAACATGGAGTTTATGTGAAACACAAATCTGCATATGAGCTAACAATTTTGTATCTTTATGTTGATGACTTACTTTTGACTGGAAGTAAAGCAAAAGAGATAGAAGTTGTGAAGAAGTTGCTAATGAAGGAGTTCGAAATGACAGACTTGGGACTCTTGTCATACTTTCTTGGCATAGAGTTCAAGGAAACTGAAGTTGGAATCATTATGCATCAATCAAAGTATGCTGGAGATATTTTGAAGAAGTTCAAGATGGAAGAATGTAATGCAGCAGCTACTCCAGCAGAAGCAGGCTTGGCATTGAGTTTGAAAGATGTGGGAGAATTGGTTGATGCTACAATTTTCAGGCAGATGGTTGGCTGATTAAGATACTTGTGCAATACAAGACCTGATTTGGCTTACAGTGTTGGGATTATTAGCAGATTCATGAAGGCTCCTAAGACACCTTATTTGATGGCTGCTAAAAGAATCCTAAGATACATAAAAGGCACAATTCACCTTGGAGTTTTGCTTCCCTTTGGCCAAGGGAACACTGAAACTGAGTTAGTAGGTTATACTGACTCGGATTGAAGGAGAGACAATGATGACAGAAAGAGCACAGCTGCATATCTTTTCAAGTATTGAGAGGCACCAATCTCTTGGTGCTCAAGGAAGGAGGATCCTGTAGCACTGTCAACTTGTGAAGCTGAATATATAGCAACTTCTATGGGAGCTTGTCAGGGAATGTAGCTGAGAAAACTGCTAAAGGAAATGAAGATTTTGAAGAGGAGACCTGTAACACTGCAAAATTGACAACAAGTCTGCAATAAACTTGGCTAAGCATCCTATTAATCATGGAAACAACAAACATATAGAAACCAGATATCACTTCATTAGGGACAAAGTGAGCAAAGGCAAGATCAAGTTGATGTACTGCAGATTAGAAGATAATCTTGCAGATTTGATGACTAAGCCTCTAAGAAAGGCTAAATTTGAAGAACTCAGAGATAAGTTGTTGTGCAAAGCTGAGTAGAAATCAGAATTATGGGGGGATGTTAGTAATAATTCTGTTTTTAAGTCTGTTTTAAAGCATTTTTTTACTACCTGAGGTTATTGTATATAAATGCATCATTGCATCAATAACAATAATCAAGTTCTATTCATACTCTTTTCTCTCTATCTCAAGTTTATTAATTCTCTTCAAGAAATATTGAATGTTAAAGTGTGATTGAGTGAAACACAAAGTTGTGTAGGTGAAATCAGTTTAACAGTACCTTCCTTGACATGGATCAAATGTTGCCTAAAACAAACTCAGATACATATATGTGTTCAGAGAACCATACATTTTGGACCGAAGGAAAGTACTACTATGTCTTCCTTGTTCCTCATTGTATTAGAATAGAATGAGCCTCAACTCAGGTAATCACTTGAGGAATATTGGCCAGTGAAGCTTTCATCTTGTCTTCTGAGAATGAGAGGTCAACCATGTTACCTTGCAAGTACTTTTCATAAGCTGGCAGATCAAAATGGCCATGTCCACACATTGCTGTCAGAATAACCTTGGCCTCTCCAGTCTCTCTACAACGAATAGCTTCCCTAATGGTTGCAGCTATGGCATGAGTTGGTTCAGGAGCTGGTATCAACCCTTCAGACCTGGCAAACTGTATAGCCCCTGTAACCAAAAAGACAACACAATTTCATCCTATATGATTCTAATTTCTATATATCCAAACTTGCATATTGTTTCCGATGAATGGAAAATGAGAATTACCTTCAAAACATTCTGTTTGAGGAATTGCAATTGCTTCCATTAAACCCAATTCAAAAACATGTGAGATCAATGGTGCCATACCGTGGTAACGCAAACCCCCTACAAATAAACAAACATGTTAATACAAAGATTCACATAGTACATGTGATACTGAACATACAATTTCATAACCAAAAATAGAAACCTAGGTTGATTTGTTCCTTGAAAGTTTGTGTGTACAATTAGTTCCTGAATTTGTCAACTTCATGACAAATTAATGTTTCTGCTATGAAGTTGAACAAAGTTGGGAACTCAATTTGTCTTGGAAGTTGATAGATTCAAGACTTAAATTGCCATGAAGCTGACACATTAGAAAATTATATTGACAGATTTGGATTAATTAGTCCAATTAACAAATTCAAGTACTAAATTGTATACGCACATAATTTTGAGGACCAAATCAACAAAAGTTACCTCACTATTCAAAATTAAATTGTATAGTGACAAACTCTCTCGGCATAACAAATAATTACCAGCATGAATTGGATCCGGAACAAAGTCGTGTCCAAGTGTGTGCATTTTCATCAATGGAGTCATCCCTGCCGTATCACCATAATCATAAGTATATACCCCTTTTGTTAATGAAGGACATGCTGCAGGTTCAACCGCTCTTATAACAGGATTGATTTTTTTATTGAGCTTCTCTCGAAGGAAAGGGAAACTAAGTCCTGCAAAGTTGGAGCCACCACCAGTACATCCTATAATGACATCTGGGGTTTCCCCAATAGCTTCCATTTGTTTGATGCATTCTTCTCCTATAACACTCTGGTGGAGTAAAACATGATTGAGTACACTCCCCAAGCAGTATTTGGTATCAGCATTTTTAGCAGCAACCTCCACAGCTTCTGATATGGCTATGCCTAAACTCCCTGGGCTTGACGGATCCTCTTGAAGCATTCTCTGACCTGCCTCAGTAATCATAGATGGAGATGGGTGTACCTTTGCACCCCATGTTTGCATCATCAATCTCCGATATGGTTTTGAATCATAAGAAGCACGTACTTGCCACACCTATATATATATAAACCATTTAACTAAACATCATAGTTTCATAACTTGAACAAGAATAAAATCTTGTGCACAATTCCATTGTTGCCTTGAGGCTTGAATTATTCAATTAGCACTAACTTTGTTGGTGTTGGAGTTGGACAGGTTAATGATACTCATAAGATTATAAGAGGTGCTAAACAAGAAACTACCATTGATGACTTCTTTCAAAGTGCATAATTACTTGTATGTAAATTTAATTACATTTTTTTCTTAATTGTAAACAAAAATGCATCATAACAAATAGTTAAATGTACCAAGACTTGCAAGAAGTTAGTTAAATTCTTAATGAATTCAATCCCCATAGGGCAATACCTCACAGCCAAGGCCAAATATGCTGCACGCAAAGGCCAATGCACTTCCCCACTGTCCAGCACCAGTTTCTGTCACAACATTCTTGACACCTGCTTGTAAATTATACCAGGCTTGTGGAACAGCAGAGTTTGGTTTGTGTGATCCGGCAGGGCTTACACCTTCATACTTGTAGTAAATCCTAGCCGGCGTATCAAGAAGCTTTTCCAGCCTCTTGGCTCTAAATTCAACAGAGATATATAAGCCTTAGACAATAACTCCAAGAGGAGTGATAGCAACACACTATCTAACGCAGTCTTTCTAATGCACTATTTACTATTAGTTAAACATTATTAAAAACTACAAAATCATGAGTAGATCTCATTAAATAAAAAGTCTGACTTGTAAAATTTTGTGATTTTCAATAAATTTCAGCTAATACTAAATATAAAAAATGTGTTCAAAAGAGTAAGTTACTAGCATATCTCATTGCTCCAAATAACAAAAAGGAAATGCACTAACATAGTGATAGACAATCAAACCTAAATACCTAAGGAGAGGGGTTGGGCGCCAAAGCTTGTAAACATCAAGAACTTCATCAGGTATGTCTATGAATCTGTCACTGGTGATCTCTTGTCTGATTAACTCATCAGGAAAAAGGGGTGACAAGTCATCCGGTTTGATTGGTTCATAAGTCTTGGGATGCAATGGTGGAGGTGGTTTCACTGGAAGATCTGCAATTACATTGTACCATTGGTTGGGAATTCCAATTGATTTATCAGAAGCACCCAAAGTTGCTCTCACTTTGCAGGCACTTGAAAGCCTCTTAGGATTCATTGGCCTCACACTCAAGGCAAATCCCTGAGGCCATTGCTTTCCAACTGAAGTTAGCAACACAAGAACATGTGATAAGTCATAACCAAGTTATACTACTAAACAGTGGAACTAGAAAGTATAACACCAATAATCAAAGGTAACAACAAAATCACAAACCCCCTTTGGTTTATACCATTTCACAATTAAATCTAGAAATCTAAGTTTGCCTCTGTACAATTTTCTGACTTGGGTTTTCTTTTCTCCCTTGTTCGTTTCAATTATTATAAAACCCTTTTAGCTGTATCTGCTGAAAATTAGTGGAATGAAGATTTAACTGCTTGTAGAGAATTACAATACTGATCATAGAAAGTATGAAGGGAAGTACCTTTGGAGTGGAAACAAGGTGAAGGAGTAGGAAGTGGATTAACAGGGAAAACACAGTGAGCCTGAGCCATCATTTTTTTCCTATTGTTTTTGGATCTTCAAAACATGGAAGACTACTCGTCAATGATAAATATTGCAGAACTAAAACCTTCTACTATATCTAATAAGTCTATAACATAACTGCAGCATTAAAGGAAGAAGCCAAAAAACAAAAAAAGTTGGTTTTGGAATTTGAAGGCGTTGACTTTGTCCTACACAATGCCAGCCTTTTTGTTTATACTTTATAGTGTCATTGGAAATGAGTTGGAGTGTGCAAAGATGTCGTGAGATTTTGTCTTTCCGAGAACTTAGTAGAGACTAGAGAGAGAATTTGTTGTTTTAGTCTATATATTTTTCTTCTCTTTCATGGTTTAATAAAGTTTTCTACTTCATTTTTTAAGAATTCATCACTTTTATTTAGTCTTTTATTTCTAAAAATTTAAATGATTTCTTTTTATGAAATAGTATCTATTGTAAATTTAATTAAAGTATTATATTTCTTTTAATACTTAAACCAAGGTCAGGTTTTTCAAGAAAATAAATCTCAAGAAAATAAATCAAATTAGTTAAGGAAATTGTTATTTACACTCCTCCTCATACTTTGTACACCCCCTTTAAATTTTCATTTCTTTTTTCCAAAACTATCTCGTACCCCCATCTCTCTTCCTCTTTTCCAGAAAGAACACAACTCTAGTTCTATATACACAACCTCAAGTGACTCATCCATTACTCTTGCTCTTCTGATACCCTTAATAAGAAAAGAGTTGAAATACAAGCGTGAGATGAAGCCTTACATCATGTAAGAATAAGAAGATTGAATAACATAAAATTGAGCAAAAACTCATAAACCCGAGCCTTAAGGTTTTAAGTTCAAGTGTGGTGTCAAGTTTATTTTTTGTGGTTTGTTCAATGGTTAATTGGTGAAAATCTCTCCGACATTTACCCCTCGTTTTTTCAACAATTGGTACCAGAGTCGATTGTTCGACTTGGTGACCGAATCAAATGAGTAAATGGTGGCAGTGGATCACAAACATAGAAATTCCTTATATCAAAAGTCTTCGTAACAAGTAAGTCCATGCATGGAAGCCAGTCAGTGGGTTCCACAAGTGTTGCGGTGTGAGGTGAAGTCTCATATTAGATACAAATGAAAAGGTTGAGCACCATATGAGTGAGGATAAAATCCATAAATCTAAGTCTTAAAGTTTTAGGTTAACGTGTTGTTGATTCAATTATGTGGTTGTTCATTGTCCATTGGTGTGAATCTCTTGGATGTTTATCCCCTCACATGCACAACAAAAACCAAACATCTTGCAATAAGGCTGAAACCCTTCAAACTTCATGTAATTAGGAAACCAAACCTTCCCTTTCATTGAATTGAAAACAAAAATTACAGCACCAACGTGAGACCATCGTCATAGACACGACAAAAGCACATTTAAAGCCTCTGTGTTGAACCTAACACCGAGATCATCCAAGTGCCAAACACTATGTGAACGAGTCTTATTCCCCAATCTTCTTCCTCGGTGGTTATTAGCGTTGGTAGTTTTGATTTGTTTCCAGATTCAATAATGGGTAGTTCCAACAGATTGGTTTTATATACTAGAGTGTATGGAAGGGTCTGTGATTTTTCCAGAAGTGAGGATTATGGGAGGGCAAACGATGAGGGGAATGTGTGCCCTGGGATAGTTTGGGAAAAAAGAAATTAAAAAATAGGAAGGGAGTGTTTAAAGCCGAAAAGTGGAGTGTAAATAGCATCTTCCTTTAGTTAAAACTTAAGAGGTCACCCTGGATCATTTAAGCTTTCCAGACTAAGACTAACAGACCGAATAATTTAAAAAATATAAAATATTTTTTTTTATTAGTTCTTACATTTATTTTATCTTTTTAAATGTTAAAGTGGTTTGTCTACATGATATAAAGTCAAGCTAAAACTTATAATTAACTTTATTGAAAGATGAATTTATGTTTTATTTAAAAGTCTTATTGCCAAATACTTTTTTATATAAATTATCATAAATGTTATATTAAATTTTAAAAATATGTGTATATCATATAAATAAAATAAATTTGATTCTTATAAAGTCTAACATACATGTTTTGGCCTCTATCTTAGTATTAAATTACTATAAATAGACCCTTAAACAGACTTGTAGAATATACTAAACTTCAATATAGGTCAAATCTTTAAAAAAAAAGTATTTGACAAGCCAACATATCATGTTCAAATCATCTATTTTTAACCTAAGTCGTAGTCAGGCTTAACTAAACCTAAGTTGACTTACCTTATTTTTATCATAGTAAAGTTATTAAGTTTTGTAATAATTATTTTAAAATTTATGTTTAAAATAATTTTTTAGTTATTTAGTTATTTGAAAAAAAAATATGTTGAGAATGTATTAAACTCTTCATTTGGTATATTTTTATTTATTTTTGTTTTTTATTTATTGTAACTAGTAGTCTGACTTGTATAATGTACAAGATAAATATTTATTTTTATATAAATAAAATTTATAGTAAATAAATAATTTTGAATATAGAAATCATATTTTAGATTTTATATTTGACATTTCATTTAATAGATCAAATGAAAAATTGGTAATATATAACTGGAATAAATAACGAATAGAAATTGAAGAAATAAGTAGAAGGATTTTTTTTCTTAAAAAAAGTATTTTATAAATTATTTAATTGAAAAAAATAAAACGAGAGAATAAATGGAAAAAAAATTTCAATTTTTTAAGGATAAAAACCTAGTAAAACTTCCTTTCAAAAAAACACTAGTAAAACTTATTTTTGTTTAATAGCTTTTTGACATTTTTATCTTTTTCACATTTGATTATTTTCTAATAAAATAATAAAATTTAAATTTAACTTTTATAATAGTATTATACTAAAATCTATTTATTTAAAATTTGTTTTTAATCTACTATTATATTATAAATTTAAATCTTCATCTTACAAAGAGACAATTCTAAGGAGCTAGGCTATACATGGCTTATCTTATATAATGTGTTAAAAATTTAATTTAATTTTTCAATTAGTATTTTAATTTGTATCACACCATCATTTTCCTCTATAAAAATAATTTTATTTTGATAACCAAACATCTTAAAATTGAGCCAAACAAAATTTGACCAATCTCATTCTAATTTACAATAATTTTACTACCAAACCATGACTTAAGTGTGACTGTAATGAAATAACCCTTTTGTATGTTAGTGTTGAACGGTGAAGGCATCGTGGAAAGTTCGTGGAAAGTAGGACCAATTCAATGTTAAATGAGATCCAAAATAAAATTTAATTTTTTTTAAAAATAATAGATATATATTAATTTTTTTACTAATATATAGCCTTTTTGTTAATATATGTGATTTTTTTATTTTATAAAAATTAATAGTAATTTTTTTTGTTAATGAACCTAAAATTTAAACTTTAGTTATTTTATTTTAAAATCAACTTTAAGAGAATAACAAAAATGCACATACTATCATATTGACACAAACACGGAACATCTCTATAGTTCAGGATCCTATAGTAATATGAAGTTGCATTTTTGGCCTACATTGGTGAAACAGTGATTCACACTACAAGATATATTATTAAAATAATAGACGGTCGAAATTAATTACTAGTTATCGGGTGAGACAGTTTTTTTAAATGTATTTTTGATTTATAAATAATGTTTTAATTTCGTTTGAAAAAAAAATTCATTTTCGACAGAAAGAAAGAAGCTTTGAATGGTTGCTAGCTTATTCCGTTGATGCGGTTCCATTGTTGCGGTGATGGATCTAGCGTGGTGACAATTAAGATAGATGAGAATCCAAGATCCAGTTATTTGTGGTGGTACAACCCTACTCCGAAGTGTTTGGTCCGTTAACTGTTGGGTACCGCCGTGATAAGGAATGCATCCAAAGTTGTTAGGTTTTGGAAGAGGTTTGGTGTTGTTTGACAACTGGGTAAGTCAGCTGGTGCCAACGCTGGCATAGGTGGAAACTGTGGTGGTGATTCTGGATTGCGACATTGCGTTTATGGTACCAATCGGTTAATGCGAAACTGAAAGAGGTGAGTTCGGTTTTATTTGTTGCTAAACACATTAGTTAAGTAAATTGACAATTGTTTAAATATGTTTTGAAGTGTTGGTTTTGTGATTATTATGTAGAATGTTTAATTTTAGTTAGCAAATTATTGGTATTTGTTTGCAGGTGTTTTGGGGATTTTGAAAATGAGTGATTTGAATGTGGTGTTTATTTGGATAGTAATATATGCGTCTTTGACTGGGGTAAATGGGTTTTTGTCCCTGGCTTGGTTGTTATTATAGTGAAGTTGTCGACCATATTCGTTTTGTTATAGGAAATGTGATAGGCAGTAGGCATATTATTATGGTTGGGGTTGTTTTGTTGAATAAGTGAGTAATGTTGTTACCATTCATGTTTGACTGTCACGTTACATTTTTTTGTTATAGATAAAGAGTATTATTTTTTTGCATCAATTCAGTGTCTTTTACTCTCTGTACAACTGCAAACGTATATGGAATCCAAGGGAGCTAGCATATGTGTTGTCAATAATTGTTGTTAGTACATTTTGAATACTTTTTTAAGCATAGTATTATTAATATGAGGATGGAGTGATTGGCATAAGCTTTGTTGACCAATTTTGAATTGTAGTTCATGGATGAAATTTCTTGTAGCAATATATAGTTCACTTTCGATCTATGACTTTTGTGGGTGAAGGCCACCAACAGGATTCTATTGAATTTAATTCTTTTTTTGCCTGAATCATTTTAGTCCTTCAACTAATAACTTGTTAAATTAATTAAGCTTTGTTAAGGTGATGAAGACGTGGGTTTGAAATTTCTAAATTTATTAGAAAACTGAATAGTTTTTGGAAGTTTTACTGATATTTAAATTTAGATAAAGAAAGAAAGAAATTGAAATTCATTTAGATAATGAAAGAGAGAAATTGAAGAGAGAAATAGAAATATATTTAACCTCACACATATCTGTCTTATGTGGAAATAGGTGGCATCTGCTAGTGTAGTCGCATTTGGAATGGGGCTTTTTCAATGGAAATGGAAGTGTTGGACTTGAGCATGACTGAGCCTTTGTTGTTACAAGAGAAAGTCGTGCTAGTGACATTGTGCTGAGATTTCATGATTGTTGGCATAATTACAAGGTATGTTGTTGACGTGTGTAGTCATCATTGATGATTTGTAAGGAATTTTAATGCAACACTTGCAAGTATGTCCTGAGAAACAATTATGTTGAGGCAAGAAATGTATTGGAACATATTTACGTAAGAAAGTCATTATTTTGTTTTGTAAGTACAGTGAAAACAATTGGCTATAATTGTAGAACAACTTTAAAATGTTTGTTGCCTTATAAGAAAATGGGCCATATTAATTGTACAGTTGTTTTGGTGTGGTCATGGACCATATTAATTGATGATTCTAATATGAAGTATGTTATTTCTTGTCGACTGTCCATAATGGGTTAATGTGATGTGATGATTACCATCGAGAAATAGCATACTTCATATTAGAATCATCAATTAATATGGTCCATGTCCACACCAAATGACTGTCTTTAGAAGCATTTCTCTACCCAAGGAATTTCCGGAATGGCATTCTCTCTACAAGAGCAACCCAAACTCAGTTGTTTTCCGCCTGCATATAAATAAGCATAAGGTCAACTGCAATGTTGTGGTAAGTTTGTATATTTTACATAGTATAAGATGTGAAATTAATCACTAATTTGTAACTGTAACTATCGACAATGTTTGTTGCAGGACCTCCCAAGTACTATGTATTACTTCCTAAAGGAGGTTGGCTTCACACATCTCCGTTTTGAAAGAAGTATAGAATGCAAAGTCGTTTACAACCACTGGCACAAGAGTGCAAGGATTGGCGCAGGTTGGAAATCATTTTCAAATGGAAATGAATTGATACCAAACCTGGATTTCATCATTGAATTCCCTGATCCAACAAGCAATGATGTACTTTGGTTTATGGGTTCATAATGTATTAAGTCTACCAAAGCTAAAACTCTTTTTTTCTAACCTTTTTTTTTTACTATGTTAATATCTAGATGCTTATGTTAATATCTATAAGCTATGTTTTGGAACAACACTTGAACACTAAATATTTACCATTACAATGACTTATTAATTTACCTTTTTCCTTAGTAATTTGGGTCCATAATTATGTTAAACTCTTTTTATTTAATTAAATTGTTACGATAACCATTGAAAATAAAGATTTATTTATAAAAATTTAGCGGAGAGGTCGGGCGTCTACATGAGTCAAAAAACTAGTTTTCTTTATATGCATACGTGATAGGCAGTAGGCATGTGAATGGTTTTAAAAATAACCATTTACCAAAATTTGATAAATACTGATGAACATAACAGATTAAAGTCAACTAAAGGCATATATTTATAATGAAAACTAAGCAACCAGCTGTCCCACTTGCATGAACCAAAAGATCCCAAAAGCTCCAACACGTGCAAGTTGGACAAGCAGTGGAAATTTAGTCCAACAACACCACCACTGTTAAGTAAAACTAAGTCACAGAAATAAAATCAAAAAAGTTTATGGGACATCATGTAATTAGCAAAAAAGTAAAATCATTTCTAAACATTATGTTCTGACTGTGGATGGAGTGCCAAGCTGGTTCCAGTAGGTGTTTGCATCAACCATGAGCTGTTTTTTTCTCTCGTTATGTTCCCCCATAAGCAACTGCATGGCAATCTTCATATGCAGTAGCCTAGGATCGAACTGTGGAAAAAATACATTTTGAGATCATGTTACATTAAGGGCAATATGCCAATATAGAATAAATTAGGAACCAAATTATTTGTCTTAACCTCTGGGGTGATATTAAAATTGAAATCATCTTCCATCATCATCCAATGCATGACCCATGTTGCAGAGTTGTCATTGTAATGTATTATATGTAAAATGACTTATTTGTGCACAATTGTATTTTGCTAACCGATACATTACGACAACAAAGTGGTTCACGTACTGTATTGCATCACATGGTATCCGAATTGGCTAATGAACTTCCCATACTTGAATATTTGGTATAGTGTTCAAGGAGACTTTGTCAGGATACATAATTTCCATTATTGTAGATAACGCTTCACACTAAAGGACAAAATGAATGTTTTAAATAAAAATAGATTATTATGTCATTGTTTTACACCTTTAAGCAAACTCCAGATGCATGTTGGCCTTTGTTTTTTTGATATTCATCTTCCTTTACTTCGGGACACAGATGGTATACCTTGTGTGTCTTTATAGATACGACCATCAAAGAGAATTGGTTTTTGAAGTCCACCAATGGGACATAAATCTACAACAACATAATGGACTTAAGTGAAAGGGCCAAAAATACCATCATGGTGTAATTAATGAAGCACTTATATGTGAATACCAGTGATAGTTCATCATATACGAGCATCCATTGGTCAGTATACTTAACCAATAATTGACACATGGGCATTCCATCCAAGATGTCCTTCTGTTAATGTCAATGGTTAGGTGACACAAATTGTACATATAGTTCTACCATAATTTTTTCGAATTAAGCACAAAGGTTTGACGTAATATACTGCAAAAAATGGAGTCATGCACCATATTGTTCCCTTTGTCTTCGATGAGTGGTTTTTGGTAATGACCAAGGACATAATATGCACTATCTGTTTGAAAAGCATCATAATGTCAGGCTTTATCCAACGTGTAAAACAAAGATACTTTTTACTTGGTCGCCTACTACATACCGAGGGCCTTATTGGCTTCAATGGAGATAGACTATGAAAATCAACCCTGCATAAAATCTCGAAGTCTATAGAGACAAGGATATTGTTGTAGCATTACATTGTCCAAAATAAAAAGTAATATGTGAGTTATAGCATTGCCATGTGAATTAAATGGTTATCAACAATAATATGTCAGTTATAACATCACATAAATATTTTCATACTGTTAATAACACAAGCTGATAGCTTAGAAGGATAATCTAGCTTACTATTTTGGCATTGATTCATTAAAGACATATGCACACACAAATTTTGTCTTTTGTGAGTTGCATGTCCTTTGTGGGATAAAAAACAAACATGATATCCGAATAAAGAACACAAATAAGTTTTCTGCTTTTCCAATTATCACTATAATTAGTGTAGTACAACAAAGTCATGTTATCTACTAATCCCTGGGACGTATTCGACGTATTGTAGTGCTGCCTCTGAGCGAATCCAATCCCTCTTGTTGTCCATTGCCTCCATTGGTGACTTCTTTTTAAATGTTTTGTTGTTGGTTTGCCCCACAGTGGACGAACATTGGTCCTTTCCAGTTTTGTCGTTGGTTTGAGTAAAAGGTGATTGGAATGAAAGTTTCCTTCTTAGGTTCCCCATTTTGTGAACGTCCCACGTACCCATTACACCTATTACAACTTCCTAAATGATTCATATGAATCAGTTAATGGTTGTTTTTGCGATTCTGTTGTGTGAATGAAAAACAAGTAGGCAATGTAATTACAACTACAGAAAAATGTACCCCATGGTCAGTAGTAGAAACTGCATTTGATGATTTGTCAGTCGTACACGTGCTAATGTTGTGTTGGGTTGGCGAACCCATGTTTGGAGTCATCAAATCTTCTGTTGTGGAATTATAGTTGTGATACAGTGTTGTGCTCCATGACCGCAAATCGTTTATCACAAATCGTGTCGTGAACTTGAGCAGTGCAGTGTTGCTTTCATCTAATTTATTCACTTAGTCTTAAGTTTTTTCAGCTTGACAACCTTAACATGTAGATCCTGATGAAATTCAACACACAAGTTTAAACATGGCCATCACACCAAGATATATTTGACAACCATTAAACTATTAAGAACCCAAGAACGTTGAAGTAGATGAAACAACCTGAATGGTTTTGATCATATTTGTCACTGTCTCGTGAGTTGCTACGACTGTGTATGAACACATTAAACATTTGTCACTGTTGGATGTGAGGCAAGCCTAAACACGTTAATGAAAATTAAAGGTTTAGGATGAACATATTATATATGTACTGTCACAAAACATGAACGAATAAAATATAAATACTCATAGTTGATGGTGTTAAAACAATGTTCTCATCTGCTTGTATGTGTATGACTGTCTCTTCACGAAGACTGTGTATAACATCATAAACAAATTCAAATTATAAATTTAATTTGTTTAGCAATGACTCAATGAACAACTCATACTCATTGCTACTAATTTTACCCAGTGGTACCACATGAAAATGGTTGTGCATGGCAACTACTTGTAGGTTTACCACCTTTATCCATGTTGGTTGTTGTGAGAATTTTGGTTTGTCAAAATGAAGTTAAGTCTACAGGTTTTTTTTATAACTTATATTTGTCGATATAACCCTTCTAATACAATGGGATGCAGCATTCGTGCATTTCTGTACTGGCCATGGGCGTGTGGGGAACCAATGAAAGTTGCATTTAATCGCGTGGGGATTCGATTTATACTGCATCAGTGGTTCCCAGTTCTGAAAATATTTGGTGACAACCTACACTACCCTAAAATGCACTAATTTCATATGGATGTGTACTGGGTTGTGTCATTTTTACCTCCAAATGCCCATATTTTCTTATCATATATAGTATATAGAAAATTGAAGTTCATCAGCAATGATTACAGTTAAGACTATCATTGTTTTTAGGTAAAAGCCATCATCATTTTTGGGTAAAAGTAAAAGTAGCCCATATAAGGTTTGTGATCTATTTCCTTTAACAAATAAATTTTAGAGACTATGACAAGTCAAATTGAATTTACGTATTGAAGGTATAGTATCATTTTCAACATTAGTACAATATATATCCTAATTAATTTTACAGTATGGGGGAACAATTATTTTCAACTATAAAATTGCATTAGTTGATAATTAGTATAACATAAAAGTTTAAAATATTACTTGTGGAAGTTTTAATTGTGTAGTTTAAAAAATATATGATTACCACTTCGTGATTGTACCAAATTTAAGAAATGACAACTTTATAAATAAATTTTAAAAACTGTAATGTATTTAAATTTAAATTTTATTTGAAGATATAACAAATCAAATAAATCATTTATTTTCTTCTTTAATGTAAGCTACGTGTTTTTTGGTTTCTATAATTTTCCTGGTAATTGTTTTAGGTTTATTTTGTATACAAAGTAACCTTAGTATAATTGATATGTAATATATGAAATACACAGAAAACTATGTAATATAGTTTTGAAGAAAAGTGTGACATTCACGTGTAAATGATCATGGTCATCCTCCATTGTTCACCTAATATAATGACATAAATGTAATTTTCTAGAATTTTCTTTTCAATATACCATGCAAATTTTGCTATATTTAATAGGCACTGGCCACATAATTTACAAAACACGGTGATATTCAATATCAAATATTTAATCCGAAATAAATACAGCAAATACATCAAGCTTTTAAATATGTTATAGTGTACCAAAATGTCCATATTAGGGATGGCAAAACGGGCCTGGCCTGGCAGGCCGGCCCGTTTAGCCCACAAAAAAATGTGGGCCGGGTTGAGATTTTGAGCCCACATTCATTAAACGGGCCGAGCCAACCCGGCCCACAAAAATGTGGGCTAAATGTGGGCCAGGGGCGGGCCAGCCCACCGGGCCAGCAGCCCACCAATAAAAAAATAAAAAAATATTTAATAGGTAATTAAATGAGTGGCTTAGAGAAAGAGTAACTAAGAAGTGATTGATTTTGGATCCTTAACCCTAATACATTTTTATTTGGAACCTAATAATGAGTTATACTACATGTACAAATATGTTTTGATTGCCTTCATCATTGTGAAGCAAATTTCTAAGAATTTGTTAAGACTTATGAGCTAATTGAAAATCATTGTTAGACATGTATTCCTTGATTGCTTTTGCTTATATTAGACATGTATTTTATATTAAAAATCATTGTTATAGGATTAAGTTAGTACATTATTAATTTTTAGTATAAATAATTACATTTGAATTTTTTAATAATTTTTTTACCTTTTTTTAAAAAAAAATATTTTTTTTATTTTTTAAGTGGGCTGGCCCGCTGGCCCACTAACCCACTTTAAAGTGGGGCGGGCTAGTATTTTCAGCCCACTTTGTAAAAGTGGGCCAGCCCGGCCCGACCCACTTTTTTAGTGGGTTGGGCCAGCCCGGCCCGTTTTTGAGTGGGCTGGCCCACTTTGCCATCCCTAGTCCATATCATGGAATTAGGGTCTACCATGACACCAAAACAAAATCAAAAATGATGCAATGCAACATTAGTGATGTCAAAAAACACATAAACTATCCTTTCAAATTACTACAGCTTGTTAAGCAACTGTCTTCGAGAAGACTTCAATCCTCTTTTGCATTTCCTTCCACAATTCATTGTGTGCAGAGGATAACAATTCAATTGGCAATTTCATGTGAACAACCCTTTCATTTAGCTGGTAGTTAAAAAAATATAACCCTATTAATATGTGGTCCAAAACCATAGGAAATATATGATATAAAATAACTGTAAATCACGACAATGACTGACCAGGCCTACTACATATGGCATGAAGCAGTACTCCATGTCCATCCATTTCATTACCCAAAAGGATAAGACTTCAATGTTCGATTTGCGGAATTACATTGAAGAAATGTGGATTTGCAATGTCCAACGCATTTAACATTGGTGTATTTACCTGTGACCATAATTAGGAATCCCCTTTGCCTCTTTGAGCTCCCAAGTTGCTTGATGAAATGTACATTTCAAATAATTAGCGGGGTAAGCGTCGGTGTCCACGATTTGGGCTATAACTTCACACTATAATCCAAACAAGTAACTAGTTTTCAAAATGTTAACAAAAAAAAATCCTCAAACTATTAAAAAAATTGTTAAGTGAACTCATACCACATTCCTCAACACTTCTGTCTTACTATCAATGACATGAGGATCCATGAAAGAATCAAAGTAATATATGATTTTCTCATTAATGGACATGACACCAAGATACCAATGGTCAGAATTTTGCTCTTGCACCGGTAGGTATATCTGACACCAAAGTAATATGTTATAGTATGACAATTTATTTTGTGTAACATACAATAATTAGATTGAGCAATGCATGACGACACACTAACATATTGAAGTTCTTCGTAAGGCTCCATCCACGATTTGCAGTATGTGTCCACAAGATTACTAATTGTTTCGCCTTCATTTATATCCCTCTAACAAAAGAAATTTAATTAACCAATATTTTTGACAATATTTTTTTCCATAGGAAAAGTTAAACATAGGATGACCTTACTGCAAATTGTGGAGGAAGACTCCACACTGTCTAATGACTAACATGTTTTTGCAACCAACATGCCTGGGTAGCCATCCAATTGATTACTTGATAACCATTATTTTTACAACATATAATTATATTAAATGATGAATGATCAATATATAATAGCGAAATGCAGTTTAATAAGATGACCGTCGAATGTAAGTGATTAGTGTTTAAACAAATCTAGAAATGTACCTCCTGTGTGACAGTCTTTCCAGGGCAGATGCAATTGAAATCTTTTCTCTTTCCAATTGTGTCATCAATTTTAAAAATAGTCTCATTGCAAGAACATGCAAATTTAATCTATGCATAATGACATTAAAACACAACATAAATACCATCACATACTTAGGATCAGCATCGAGATGCCACAAATAAGCCCAAATTTTAACTTGGTCTTAGGTTAGACCCATGTCCATTGTTGGCCTATATTTGCATTTAACGTGCTGCATGAACAACCATTGGTGTATGTCAGTCAATAATGATTACGATGTTAAGTGAAAATAACAGTTTTCACAATAAATTTTATATGGAATTACTGATGGCATAGTGTAGTTGCTGGTGTTGCTGTTGTAAGTATGGTCCCCCTTCGCATTTGCACTGGTTTAATCTAATTGGGAAGGCGTTTTAATTTTTTTTGCTCAAACGAACAAATGTTTCGTCATTATGGTCTGTTTTCATTTCCTTTGAAGAACCAATGTGAAACATTTTGCGCTTGCTGAAGCTCTTGTTAGAACACGTATCGGACTTAATCACCTTCGGTGACATGGATGATGGATATTTTAATTTTCTCCCAGCAATGCTGCTTGATGATGACGGGTTTTTTTCCTACACCAATGGCAAAAAAAATCCAAATTAGAAAATTTTTAATACTTATGATAATGTCGAGCTATGTATAACATGCAATATTGTGTACTACAGTTGTCAGCCATGGTGGTCCAAATATAGACTTGTTTTGAATTGGAGACATCCCCAATGGGGTCTTCATGTTTAGCCTTGACTTGCACAGATTATGGTTCCCTTTTAACAAATGGTTGCCTTTGACTGTATAATCAATAGAAACATTCGCACCCTCCATTTCATCATCATTCGATGATACATGAAGCATGATAGTAGACGTCTGAGGGAGACCTTCAACATCCCCAGTAAGGAGTGTTCCCAGTTCAGTTTTAACAAAGTGGCGAGAAGTAGAAACTCGAGCATTAGAACGTCCCATATTCATGTGAACACCTCTACTGTCAGATTGTACGTTCCACAGTTGCTGACTCTCCTTCAATGTTGTTGATTCCAACAACAAAGTAATCCGTGCATATTGACGACAAAGGTGTTGGTAGTGTGTTTCCATCCTCTATGCCGTGCATCCATAGTCTACAAGTAACAGAAGTTTGTCTAAACACCATATAATTTTACTTATTTGTAGTGTACATAGAACTATTTATTTTAAGTTTGTATCTATGGATGTTACCTCCAACTTTTGACTGAGTTTTGCTATGTTAGTGTCTAAACGTTCTAAATGAACTTTATCATCGTTGGTTTGAGTTTTCTACATAAAAAAATGCAGAGAATCATATAGGAAGGTTCATGATATGTATGCACTATAATGAGTTAAAATTATTAAATAGTACCGCGTCGTTGACGTCAACCACGAAATCAAACACACCAGTACCCCCGACATTAACCTCAGCATTTTTTTCAGCACACCTGTCAGACATTAACGTTAAGTATGGATAACCAACTTGCATGAGTTTGGACAACATAAATTTAGCATAGTAACTTACAGATTAAATGATTAGTACTAACCTTTTTTCGTGCAATGTGCAAGTATTCGTCTGAACTTGTTGTATATTACATAAACTTTTGTCTCCAATGGTAGGGCTCACCTCTGAAAATTCATCCATTATCAATATATCAGGTTCCACCATTGTCATAGTAGATAGTGGAGGTGTGAAACTATATTACTTGACATTCAAATATGAGTATAATAATATCACTTTTAATAATAACAATAAGTTATTTTAATAATTATTATAAATATAATAATAATGTATATGTTAATATTATATTAATATTATACTCATATTTGAATAACATCTGCAAAATGATAAATTGCAAAATTTAGTTTATAATTGACTTTTTGTGCATGCGTAGTACGATACCCTGTGTACACAGCTAATATGACTAAGTATGCCTAAAACAAATAACGTGTCACTCCAAGGGATGAAAATGGGTCAACGCGTCATACAAGGGCATTTCTTGTTGCCTATTTAAGGCCAGGCCTGCCATGGCTTGTTCATTATAAAGGTCATGCTAAGGATTTATGAAAAGTCCGTTTAAAATAAAAAGGTCATTCTCAAACTTTAAAAAAACGTTGTTAGGTGAACAATGGAAATAGGTCATCCATTGTTCACCTAACAACGTTTTTTTAAAGTTTGAGAATGACCTTTTTATTTTAAACGGACTTGGAGTGACACGTTATTTGTTTTAGGCATACCTAGTCATATTAGCTGTGTACACACGGTATCGTATTACGCATGCACAAAAAGTCAATTATAAACTAAATTTTGCAATTTATCATTTCTAAAATGGTCTAAAAAACTAGTGTTAGAGTAATTCATGTGTTATGATTTTGACAATGTCTTATATATGCTTTTCTTTGTTATCACTCAATATTGTTGTTCTCGTGTCAATTGAGTTAGTCTAATTATTGACAGCTTTGCACATAAGTAACAAGACATGGAGTCTTAAGTTGTTCCATTGTTTAATGCCTAATTTCAACATATGTGTGTAATCACTTGAAGAATACATTATTATTGAAGTCCACTTGTTTGTTTCTCATTAATTAACCTCACAATTGACTACAGTGTAGTAGTATCCTTAAGCATTATGTTATGATTTCCACAATGTTATCCTTAATGCCATTAATATTTCAAAATATTGTTGGTTGTTAGAGATGTAGTTGTGATACAGTTCGAATTTGCTATTTTTTAGAGTTAACAAATATACTACAATACGAGAATCATATTATTGTTTTATTACATGATGTGTAAATAATTATAAATTGTAGTAGAAATATAACTTACTATATTCTCATATAGAGTTTTCTAAATGTCATAACAATTATATATTATGTCCATATATGATACAAATAAGATATAACTGAAGTAAGATATGTCTTTATATTATACTATAAGAACCTCATGATAGATACACTAAGAATGGTCAATAGGTCTACTGGATTGGACATGATTGGTCCATTACACGGAGTGATAAAAATCTATATTTTATTAAAATGTTAACAAAATTTAACAATTTGTAATATATGTTTTGTTTAATAAGCTGAAATATATTTTTTGTATGTATGATATTAAATATTAATTGAGACTAAAACAATTTAATTAAATGTCTTAATCTTTGAATAACTATGAATTAAATTATTCTTCTTACAATTGACACATATAATCAATAATGAATGTAACTAGTATGAACTATACGTAAATTCTTTTAAATGCTGAAACTATAAAATATTCATTTGCCACATAATCTAGCTGTAAAATTAATGTTTGTATTTAGAATAAAATTTTGAAATCACGCACTCTACTCAAAATAACAAAAGGAGTTATGTTATTATTTTCCTTAGTTAAAACATACTAACCTCCAACTTAAAGATTTATTGTATTGAAATTACATACATTTACATTTTTGAATTCTCATCTAAACTACAAGTGTCCATTTGACACCTTGGACATACACTTAAAGGTTCATACCAAATTGGAAGTAAAATACTACTTTAAACTAGAATTTTAACACTTTATATTTTTGACACAAACTAAACATAAAAATAATAATTGTAAACTAATTTTAAATTTGAATCACAATTAAAATTTAATTTGCTAAATGTTCCCTACGTTCGCATGCACTATGGCTAAATTTTACATTTTATTTTTACGATAATTATATTTTATATACAAACTTTTAGTCTAACACTTAACTTAAATTAATTGAACTTAATTTCATTGTTACCAACAATATGTAGACTTTATTTCACAAGTAAATGGAAATCCCAACTATAGAAA
This sequence comes from Glycine tomentella, assembly GCA_007407185.1. Taxonomy (NCBI): domain Eukaryota; kingdom Viridiplantae; phylum Streptophyta; class Magnoliopsida; order Fabales; family Fabaceae; genus Glycine; species Glycine tomentella. The sequence goes on along the minus strand of PYAF01004747.1, from coordinate 31,585 downwards.
CAAAAAGGTTAATTTATTTTACCATTTAACAAAAAAAACAAATAATACATATTAAAACTTCAACAATTGACCAGTTTGGGAGCAGATTCAATGGTGTTATAATCAAAGAATTTTGCCATTCTTTTCAAACATTGGAACAAAATGTGTTCGAAACCCAAAAAATTACACGTGTACTTAATCCCAACTGACCTTATGTACCATCATTTACAACATTTATTTTGACCACTTTTATGCACATGGCGCGTTATTGGACCTGTAAGCAAGCCAATAACTAGATTATATTCATAGCCAAAGCCATGCCTTGTGCTTACTCAGTCTTTGCATTCTTTATTTCTGCACATGCCATTTATTACAAAATTAATATTTCAAAACACCATTGTTTTCATATTCTTCCAATCCACTACGCCGTGAACAATACCAGGTACAGGGAGGCTGTAGAAAACGAAGGTGAAGAAAGAGGGTTAGCATCACCCACAAAACACGAACCTGCACTATTCCGGGTAAGGATATTCCATTACTATTACACGGGCCTTACATTAATGGTAGAAATATCCAAACTATATTACGCCATACACTCTTTTGACATACTAATTCCTAACCTCACATGTGTTAATTGATCTATTCATTCTTACATGCATAAGTACCAATAGTATACATAAGTTTGGACTGGAACTATTTACGTTGTTAAAAAATAGTCAAATTCCTCATCATGAAACTAGTTGCCAACATGAAACTAATGTGTACCATTGTTATTTATCATTTACATTGTCATGATGGTAGTGAGGTATTCAAGAGTGATTTTCTAAAACTGTTTATTTAACCATTTTTAGAGAGTGAGGTATTTAACCTTACTGTGCTTCAATACATAAACATTTTGAATCATTTTTAAAGTGTTCTAGAATGCTTCCACCAAAGCCTTTGTGTCAATGATAATAACATTTTTATGTGGTGTAAATAATTTGTGTTAACAATATATTAAAGCACAACTTTGTAGCTGGTCTTCCATTAATGTTGTCTGACTACTGCTTCATAGAATAATAATTAAAAGCATTTTTTCCATTAAATTCCATGTCAAATTATCTGCTAATCATGACATATGCTCATCCTTTATTATTTGCATTCCAACTTAATGGTTCTTCAATTGGGCTACATAGTCTATAATGTTACACTTTTTGTTTCCTGTAGTTTTTCCATCCAACATGTCTGCAAGTAGCTTCACTCTTAAGGACATGGCCTTACACATGATACAGATTCATAGAAAATCTGAACACTGCCTTAATATTATGCATATTAAGGACATGGTATTTTTGTTATTTATATATTATACATTATAGGTTTTAATTGATGTGTTGCATCTGGACAAATTGAAACTAATGTAGACTTTAAAATTTGAAATTTCCACATTGGCACTCTCTATACAAATCAAACCCTAATTCCGTCATTTTCCACATACTATTAAACGAACACAAAGTGACTTCCTGTGCCTTGGTAAGGTTTGATTTTTTACATACTATTTCCTGTTGACTGTTTTTGAATGATTTGCATGTTTGATATCTAATTGTAAACTTCCATAACGTGTATTGTAGGACCTGCCAATTCCTATGTATCACTTTTTAAATGAGGCAGCATTCACCGAATTTATTTTTAGAAGAACCAAAACATGCAAAATCATACTAAACCATGGGCACAAACATGCAAAAATCGGCGTCGGATGGAAATCATTTGCAAGGGAAAACAATCTCAAACCACACGTCGATTTTGTCATCGAGTTCCCTAATCCCATGAAGAACCATGTGCTTTGGTTCATCGGTTAAACACAACGTAAGGAGTGTTAACTCTAATGTGATTGAAGTCTTTCTTGCTAACTATGTTTTGTTCCCATATTGACTTCTTTAACAAAAACGCTTGGGCAATTATATTTTAGACATTTACCATTTAATTCAATTTACTTTGCATACATGTGAACACACTGCTTATATTTTGAATATTCATTTGAACATGAGGTTTGACACCAGGGTACAGAAGGTGTTTCAAACCATGTCACTTTGACTTAATAGCCAATGACCATAATCCTTTCTATTATACTAACCATGACCATCATTAGTAATATTAAATAGTTGATTGTTAACACTATCCATGACAATGACTATCTCTAACCATTACCCGAACCCTAACCCTAACCATGCCACTAAGACTAATATATAATCATTTATTTAACATGGTGCATTATATGCTTAGACCTAATCGTGAATAGTTTAACCATATTAATTATAAAATAAAGTAATAACTGTGAAAATAGTTTAACCATATTAATAATTAATAAATTTGTATTTATTAGAATCATTAAAATAATTTAATATGCTATACTAAATATTCATTAGCTAATATTTGTAGATAATTATTTGTAAATAATTTAATATGATATACTAAATATTCATTAGCTAATAACCCTTTTTTCTATGAATAAACTTAATTTGAATATTTTAAATATACCACATGTATTTATTTTTCATTTTATTCATTAAAGGTTAACATTATTAACAAAATGGTATTTTATGATAGACAAACAAACAAAAGGCCTTATTATATTTAATTGTTTAATTGATCATTAACAAAAAGTTAAACTATTTGCATGATTGCCTACATAAAATGTTGTGATTGATATCCATGTCCTTCTCAACTGGAGGTGTGTGTAAGCCACATCAAACCGGTTTTAGAAGCATTACATGAAATATACATATATTTCAATAATTCTAACTTACATATATATATATATAGTATAAATATTAATTTTAAATAAAAAGTTTAATTGCAAATTTTATAAAATTTAAAAATAAAATCAGTGACATCAATTTGTTGGCTTTCAAGATCATGTGTATTGCTGCCTTCGAAGGAAAAATATCTACAATAATGCTCTAATTAAAGATTTTCTTTTGTTTAAGAAAATCTTTGGACTATCTATCTATATATATATATATATATAATAAAATTATTTGACAAGACAATTCAGGCCGACAACATATGTCACATAGTTCCCATTTGAAAATGGCACTTTCTCATTTTTCGAGAACAAGACATCATATCACATAAAGCATGTCCTCAGTCATCTCCCGTCATCACATTCTATTGTCTTCTGTTGGTTTTTTTCTCTCCTTTCAGTTTATGGTTGTGGCGCATTCACGAGGTTATTAAATCCTCATTTCACTGTTGCACGTCTCATTTGCACCATTCAAAAACCCTTAAGGTGAGGTCTTTCAACTTAATTATTTTTTGACACACTTTGTTTGATTTTTCTCTCCTTTTAGCTTATGGTGGTGGCGCATTCATGAGGTTACTATATCCTCATTAATAAAATGTTATTTGTTTTGCATTTTTGTGTCCCAGCATGTCACAATGTCATTTACCTTAAAGCGGAAGTATCTTCAATGGCTGAACTTTTCTTGTACTGTTATTGCTTGGAATTAACATTGGTATACATGTGAAAACTTTGTTATTAATTTATCGTATGTCGGTTGTAGCTATTCCATTACATGTCTGAATCAAGGACTACATCGTCTGCCGCCGTTGGTGTTACTCAAGTTCGAGTGCGAAACCTCAAAATGTAATGTCAATGTGGACAACCTGCAGAAATAAAATGTAGTGGAACAAAAGATAATCCGAAGAGGTTGTTTTATACTTGTCGGTCGGGTTCTTGTTCATTTTTTGATTGGGTTCAGAAGGAACTTGAAGATGACTATTGTAAGATGATCATGGAGTTTGACGACATGAAGACGAAAATTAGTAGACTAATGACCAACATGAAAGAGTTAGAAGCTAACTATTATTGGCTAAAACACAGTGTTTTAATGTTGTTTATTGTTATTGTTATTATGGCCAATATGCAGTTTACTTAAGTCATTAGCAATGTCAATGACTGGAGTTGATATTTTGTCTTCCTATCCTCCTGTAATGTAACATTAAATATGTTTAATGTAATTGTCTATTATGATAGTTTAGATATTTAATAATGTTTATACATTTGTTTAAGAAGCCAAACGTTTTGTATTGGGTTGTCTTTAACAAAAATAGTTTGAACATTTGTTAAAGAAGTTGGGCCTCTAGTTAATGAACAGTTTTAACCGCCCAAAGTAAAACCAAGAAGCCAAAAAAAAAGGAAGCCAAACATTTCATCGGTTAAAAATTCAAAATAAAGGGTAAGTTAAGATATTTTCAAATATAATTATTAGAATGGTCACAACGGATGTCGTGTCGAACGAGACCATCCGTGTAGTCTGCCAAAACGTGCACCGATTTCGATGTCTGTCGCACGTAAATCAAAACAGCGTGTCATGTCAACAGTCAATTTATCATATCCATTTATAGCGTGCTTGCTTCCATTAGTGGCTTCCCTTGGTGTCTGTTGATGAGCCGAAGATGTCATCAGTGTAATAAATATCTGCTAGTAAACATTTAATTTTTTTGACATTTTAATTTAAAATATAAATATAATACGATTTTGTCATTTATGAATGATAAAATAAAAATACAAGAATAACTTAAATTGGGAGGTGCAATGATACTACCAACACTTAGGGATTAATAATAAATAAATATTGAACTATATTTTTTTTGACAAGTAATAATAAGAAAAGTATATTTTGTACTGACTTAATTTTATAAAATGTTACAATAGTCGTTCTACTGACTATTGAAACGACTTTTCAAATTAAATCTGTAAATTTTCAAATTAATTGTCCTTAACAAAATGTTTACGAATTTAAAAATATAAATATTCTGTTGTACGTCATATAGCTTTTAAACACACGAACAAGATATATAATAAAGTGTAAAATAAATATAGAAATATGAAAGTCAATTGTAATATATTATTTGGACTTTAATTTGATAATTAAATTAAATAAATATATGGTGTACAATCAGTCAATGCAAGGTGGTATGCATATGAAATCCCCACGACGGGCAGTGAGTGGATTTACGATGCAACTCAATGCAGTCAAAGTAAGGCCTAATTTGTTTCATATTTTCACCATCAAATGAAGGCGGAATCTAGTGTGATTTCCAGTATTTAATTTTATTATTGAAAGAAGTATAAAACATAACATTCTTTTCCAACAAAAAAAAAATAGCCATTGACAAATATCCATGGATATTTTCCAACAACAAAGGGCAGCCACGAAGTTCAAATAAAAATTAACACAAAACAACATCAACCATAGTTGAAGAACCGAATCTGGAAACAAAATTAAGAGGTTACCATAAATAGACTACAATAGTGACGAAGCAACGACAATGGACATTACACGGGATCGTCGATACAGGAGTTGGACTTATTAGTTGCCTCTCTCAAAATGTCCAATTGTGTTGTAAGTTTGACATTGTCATCCTTCAAGGCCTCTACTGTGGTCTCAAGCTTCTAAACTGCATAGAAGTTGAAGTTCCTTATTTGCTTTTTCGTTTGGTTACACAGTTCTTCGGCCAACAACACAGCAACATCTTCTCTGGCATCATAGTCATGTTTGGCAAACTTTTCGACTGCAATGATGGGGTCTCCCAATGTCCCCATTTTGACTGAAGCACAATACCTACGATATTGCACGTTGTTGACCGTAGTGACATCGTGCAACTTAAACACTGGTTGTCCAACTTTCACAATGAAACAGAGTTTGATGAGTAGTTTTTCCATGCACTCTTAAGAAATGAACACAGCAGATGAAGTATCGAGCGCCAAACTGGTAGGCACCGTTGCTGTACATAAAAAAACAGGGACAAACATTGTATGACAGAATGAAAGCTACAAAATTAAACCAAACGTCTGTTAAAAATTGTAAGACTACCGTATGTATGCACAACTCACCGATCCGTTTTCCCTTTTCGGAGACGTTTACATTGGCGTCAGGGTGGGCTCCTACAAACCCAGGGGCCAAGCCACACATATAGCAGTACTCCATGTAAGCCTCTTTGGCTTCATCATAAGAATCATAGGCACCATGGAAGCTTCCATTGAAGTGGTTGACCTCCTCAAAAGCCTCTTTGTAGGTGAAATAAATCCCTGGTTTTCGACCGACGAAAACCATATGTAATTGATTATCTCCATTGTCTGACATAGGTGGTTGCATTGATGGATGAAGTTAAGCAGTATTGAAAATATGCCATCACCAACTATTTCGTCGACCATTAATGAAATTTACAATAATTACAATAATAGTAATAATAACACTTATTATAATTTAGGCCACGGAAACGGTCGACAATTATGCAGGAACATATTACAATAATAATAATAATAATAATAATAATAATAATAATAATAATACTTACTATAATTTAGGCCACGCGATCAGTCGACATTTTTGCATGAACATGTTATAATGAAAATTACAATAATAATTACATGACAAAAATTTACGTATACAACCGCACATACGTAAAAAGTTTAATAACAATAAAGGCTATAATTTGAAGGACCAAAAAATTATATAATTATTATTGATATCATGCTTAAAAAAAATCAGGTCACAAAAGTCAAAGCCACAACTAGCATTATAATCTTCAATGTCATTGTTGATAGGGATCTTTCAATCAATGGGACATGTGAGTGACGAAGTAGCCTGGCTCGTGTCCCCATTCATTAAATTATCAAAAATGCTGTGCAGTTCAAACGATAGTGGTATATTTAAAAAAAACGACATGTTGGGTGCATCTAATGTAATATACCTATATCTAATCTAATAATATAATATAATATTTATAGCTATATGTTGGGAAATTATCGCCACAATTTCAAAATTCTGTAATATATATACATATATAAAAAGACACTACCAGTACTATATTGAAGTTAATATTTATAAACGCTTAATATAATCATAATACTATAATATAATAATAATAATTAAAAAATGGGTTTCGTAAATATTAGTAACCTTTTTGTTCGGTACTATCATAGAAATGGATTTGGCCTTCAGCATATAACCTATTGGTACAATTTTTTTGATAAAACAATAAATTGTATTATTATTATTATTATTATTATTATTATTATTATTATTATTATTATTAATGTCAGTGGTGACTCAATGATAGTCGACCCTTCACCTAACCTCATCCCATATTTGAGTTCATTTTAAGGACTTTAGTTGTTGCTAGTGTTTCAATAGTTAGTAACTTCATCCATGAATGCAACCCGCTATGTAATAGATTGGAGATAACAAAGTGCATGTCGTTTTCATCGGCCGAAAACTAGGGATATACTTCACCTACAAAGATGTTTTAGACCAGGTCAACCAGTTCAGTGGAAGCTTTCATGGATCTTATGATTCTTCTGATGACGTCGAAGAGGCTTATATCGAGTACTGTTTTTTCCATGACTTGGACCCTGGGTTTGTAGGAGCCCACCTACATTCAAATGTCAAAATGACCGAAAACGGTAAACGGATTGGTGAGTACGACATCTGATGTTGTTGCGTTCTATTTAAGTTGTAAGGTAGCTTTTGTTTATGTTTATACTCTTTTGTGAAATATAATGTTTGAACCGATTTTTTTCTTATATGTGCGATTTATGTTAACAATGTTTGTGGTCATTCATGTTTATGGATCAAGAATAGCGACACTGCCTACCAGTTTGGCGGTGGAAACTTTGTACGCACAGTTCGTTTCGCAACAGTGGATGGAAAAACTACTAAAAAAACTGTGTTTGATTCTGAAAGTTGGACAACTGGTGTTTACGTTGCACCATGTCATTACTGTGAACAATGTGCAATATCATAGGTATTGTGCTTCGGTGGATATGGGGACATTGGGAGACCCCATCGTTTCAGTCAGAAAGTTTGCCAAGGATGACTATGCTACCACAGAAGATGTTGCTGTGTTGTTGGCAGAAGAAATGTGTGACCATACGAGAAAGAAAATAAGGGACTTCAACTTCTACAAAGTTCAGAAGCTTCAGGCTAAACTCGCAGCCTTGAAAGATGACAATGTCAAGCTTAAAATGCAGTTGGCAATTTTTAAGGAGTTTAAGAACCCCAAGTGCAGTGGCAAACATTCCCTGTAGGTACTGTTCGATGTTATTGAATTATTATTTGCTTTTGTGGTTTTCTGAAAATGGGAATTTTCCAAGTTAAAGACAATGATATGTGAACTTTGTTGCGTGTTAAATTTTTTGTTTTTTTATTCTTCCATTATGTTTATTATTATTTTTTTGAGTTACAAAATATAAAATATTATATACGGTAATAATTGGCAAAGATATCACCATTGGTTTAATTAACAATTACCAACAACCAACCATTGTCATTGTTACAACCGCGATTAGGAAACCAGGAAGCCAAACACTTCGATGGTTCACATTAAATGCCTTGATAACCCAACATTACTTTTGCACGTTTCATTATTTCAATGATGACGTCGATTGGGTCATGTATATACTGCATCCGTGTCGTCTGACAAAACGTGCGACAATGTCTAATATTAAAATGAAATAATATGTTTACAAAATTACACTTAATTTATGATGTTTGAAAACTGTTTAGAAATGTTGTTAAACATGTTTTAAATTGGGCGTCATCGAACACGGCTAATTTTGGTATGCCACAGGGAGATAACACATAATATTAGGCGTGTTCAGTCATGCCTAATTTGAGCGTGCTACCCACTTTGTCACTAAAAAAATGAGGCGTGTTTAATCTTGTCCAATTTGGGTTTTTTCCACCGGGCCAACCTAATGGAAAATTTTAATATATTATCTAAACTAAACAAATATTAATATTTTAAAAAATGTAAGACAGTAATGTATATTATACATTTTAAAGTATTAAATTTTAATATCATTATTACACAAATAATAAACATTAACCATGCTATTAGGTTTATAATATTTTGAGGATCATTTGGAGGAAAAAAGAATAAATGCACACGAAATATGTCAAAATTGTAACATTTGAATTATATTTTGATTTACATAATAATATTGTTATTTATTTCCTACTTTTTTTAATTATTTTTTTTAACTACAACCTTTGAGGCTACGATAATACCTCAAAGCAAGCAAGGCTGACGCTTGTTTAATATGTATATTTGTATATATAGATAATAATATATATTTTAAAAAAGCATATACATATATTTTGAGTTTAGGATACCCTAATTTGATATGGGTCTAAAAAAAAGGGATCACAACAACACATTTATATAAATAATTGTAAAAACGAAAATGTCAACATATCAAATTTTTTAAAAACGTCAAATACAAATGTCAACAAATGACGTAATTCGTAGTAATAAAATGTGAATCACATTAAACACGTGTGGAACAACATCAAGTTAAAGACTGCTTTCAATAGACGTACCAAAGAACAATGTTCATGGTTGGATCCGGAAATTCCATTATAAAGGTTATACCATCCCTTAAATTTTTGTCTTTCGCAAATTGCCTCCACCCAGCTCCAATTTTTGCACTCTTTCTGTAGTGGTTGACAACAATCTTGCACCGGCTTATCCCGTCAAACTATATGTGGGTGAACTGTGCGTCCCTTACGAAGTAGTAAAAGCTGCTTGGCACATCCTGAAATGAGAACTTTTTCATCAGTCGTTTTACAATGGAAAACAATTATACAATTAACTCTGATTTATTAAATATGTCTTTAACTACTTACAACGCTACTGCAGGAGACCTTATGTTTAGTGAGGTAGAAGCAGAGTATGGTGGAGGTTGGGTTCAATCTATACAACGAATGTCATTTTGGAAACGCTTGCTGCTGAGAAGGACTTCTGTATACGGTCATTAAAAATACAGACGGTCCAAAATGGGTGAATGATATCTGGTGATGGGTTTGTAGACTGTAATATTCTCCAATGGCCGACCAGCCCCGGAAATTTGAGGATGTTGGACGGATTTGTTATAACTTACGACATGATGTTGGCCATTAGCGTCAATTAGGTCCCACGTTTCGTCCAAATGATCGTTCCAGTTCAGAGCAAAGGTTTTACTAACCTCTGCAAACGGCTACAAGTACATACAACAATGTTTAAAAACTGCAAGTTATAACAACTATCTGTAATTGTTGAAATGTAAGTAAAATCTAACCTGGTCGGCTACATAAACTGTGTTGAATGAATCTACCGGTTTCCTTTTCATGGGGCTCAACGTCATAGCCATGTCCTCCATAGTGAATTGAGGTTCCCCTATTGGCACTAATTTGGTCATATATAAACACAATAATTCTATGTCAGATATAAATAATAATTGACTACATCATCAAGGCAAAATGGCATTTTTGTCAAACGAAACACACAACAATCATTTATATTAATGTATCATTGAACACATATGTAAGTTAACATTGGTTTACATGATTACGGCCCTAGCAATGACAGAGTTAATAGCAACATGTGGTAGGTGTCTTTCAAAAAACACAAACAGTGAAATTACATTCTTGATTCCAACATCAAAGAAAACCAAAATGGATTATTAACGACACTGGAATGAAGTCCCTAAAAACATATACAACGTACGCCAAACGGGTGACATGAACAAACTAATAAATAATCATTTACAGTGAATCAATAGGGGTTACCAGTAGTAAAGTTAAATTGTATTGGCCCGCAATGGAACCGTCGTGTCTATGAAACGGTGGGGTGGCAATTTAGACAGGAGTGATTGTTCGTTGGGGTAGGATGTTGGACAATTGTTGTATACAAAATACAAGCATGGTAAACAAATTTAGAAAACTCATCAAATAAACAAGAAAAGTTGGTAAATAGTGGGAAGTTTCACTGAAGCGGTTTGACCTACAACGAAACGGCGTATGTTTTGTGTAGTCAACGGCCCAATAAATCAAAATTGGTTTAAATATGGATAAAAATATTGACTAATATTTGGGCCCAAATACAACAGTTGTCAAAAAAAAATTAGGCCCAAATGTAAGACTTGTCGTTTCGGTTGATCGATGGAGTCTAGGGTTGTGTTATGGAATCCCGAAGGTTTTAGTGATGATGAAATTAATTTCAATTACATTTTCCATTGCCCGTGTGAAAAACAAATAATTGGGATGCGGCTAAATAAATGCTAAGTTGATGAGTTGGCGGCTAATATTCATCGTTTCGTGTAGGCGAAAAGTATATCATTACCTACAACCTATTGGTAGGTGGTAATAATTACGTTGTTGGGCTCAACATTTTTATCATTTTGATACCCGCCAATAACCATTATGCTTATGTGGACATGCATTTACTGGGCAGCGTGCGTTTGTTTTTTAGCAAAGTAACCCACTTTCCAAGGTAAATCAAGGTTCACAAACCTATTAGCAAGTTAAATTGCTATAAAAATATAAATGTTAGCTTAATGATTTTAAATTACATTAACTTAGATTTGTTATTTAAATTTAAAAATATAATTTTGAGGTTTGGTATAAAAGTATTTTCACTGGTAATAACATATTAATATAAAAGTCATATTGTATGTCGAGCTGAATGCAAGATTTTGAACAAATCGATTAACATCACCAAGTCGAATAAATTGAAAAATAAAAATAATAATCATATAATATTTTAATTTTTGACAGCCAACCAATGTATTGACCAATAAAGCTGACATTGAATTAACAACTCATTAATCAAATTTAGTTATTTTATTAAACAAAAAATTAACAATTGAATGCCTTTATTGTTTTCGAAAACCCGTGACCTCATCCCCCAAAGCAGACGCCTGACCTTCTAGATTCTTCTACTTTTTTTTTGTCAACAAGTTTTTTCCTCACATTTCTTTCTTCGACCCACTCCCGCTGAGCCTGTGTTCTCCACTCCCCCTCATGTTTGTCTTGTCGCCCCACTCTCACTGAGCCTCTCTTTTCACTATTCTCCACGAACCTCCTAGCATCGTTCCGGTGATGCGTTCCCTATGGCAATCAGCATTGTGTTGTCGCGGTGGACCACGCATCATCGTCCACCGACGACGGACCCTCATCTCCCCCAACTCCAGTAGCCAACATAAGGTTACAAATCATATTTATATATTTACATGCGGTTGCCATCTAAGTAATTTTTTTATTGAAAATTTATATGTTAACTTCTTATGGCTTTAGGAAATGTGTAACATTGTAACGATAGAAAAATGGTGATGTTTGTCCCAAAATTTTGTTGTCTTTGTTATAAAATGCATATGCATATCGTGTCTTATGGTTGGGACTACTATCAGTTTTAAGGATGTTGACAGTAAAATCTTGTTCATCCAAATATATTCAAATGTTTTCATGCACTCTTCAGGTTGTGTAGTGTCAATACTGAATAACACTTTTGAAATTTAAGCATACAGATGTTGCCATATACAAATATATGTGTAAAAAACTGAATACAATTATCATATTAAAAACGTCTACTTTATAAAATATTAGTCTTCAACACTAAGGCAATATCAGGTCATGAACTCTAGTTTGGTGCTTTCCAATTTCCATGGTAGACTGGTACAATTTAAGCTATTTTGTTTATGTTTTCTAACCTTCATTAACCCTTTCATTATGTGAAACATTTCATTACCTGATTTGTGGTTTAAGACATTTACTTCTGCAATTTGTTTATTAATTTAAGTTATTTCATACAATTTTGTTTGTTTCTAATGTGGAGTTGCCATAAACTGCTTTTCAAGTCCTTCTTTAATTTTGTATTCATTGCATGTAATATTTTGACGTTGTGCTTCTTCAGTGGCGTCATTGTTTTCCCTATTAAAGTTACAATCTCTATGGCCCTCTAAATTAATTTCGATTAAATCTGTCATGCAGATTATCTGTGTAACAAGATTTTGTATGTTTTACCATTGCATATGGTTTATCTTGTTAATTTGTGTCAATGTTACTTCTGTCATGGAATGCCTATTACCTAAAGTCAAAAGTTTTGATGCAACTATAAACTTGCATTTTGGTACACATGAATGACAATAATACGAAACACCTTTTGCTGCATGTTTCTTGCTACAACATAAGTGATGCATCTTGATTGTGTGTCAACTCTCAATCTATTTTCAATAAAACGTTGAGTTGTTGAAACATTGTTCTCATATTCATTTTCTTCAATGTGTTGTTTACAATATGATAAAGTAGTATTTCATGGGATAATATATGTTGTAATTGTTGACTCCTTGTCATCCATTACGGTTTGTCTATCATTTGCAAAAACAATTAGGTGCAGTTTGTTTAGCAGAAATGGCGTTACAAATGAAGTTGACAAAGACAAAACCTAAATACAACATTCGTGTTATGCATATTAAGGACGTGGTTAGCATTTCTTATTTTTTTTCATTCTATGTTTGAATTGATTTGTTGCATCTCCAACATTCATGGTAATATTTTAAAACTTCATATGTAGCCTTACGCAGAAATACGGAAAAACTATGTTTTAGCTTTTAGAAAATACTTGGATGACACATGACAGTTGATAGATTGTCATGGAAAACGTCATGTTGTGAAATACAACCAGTCTATGGAGAAGCTGTTAATTGTTGATGGATGGACTGAAATAAGAGACTACTACGGTCTCGAAGGAGACCATTTTGTGACGTTAACCCTACATGTCATATCCATGTTTTTCGTAACTGTCCACAAAAGGCATTGTCTGCCAAAATCATTTCCAAATTGGCACTCTATGTACATATCAAACCCCAACTCCGTCATATTTCGCATCATTTTGACTGAACAGAAAGTTAGTAATAACAATTTGGTAAGGTTTAACCGTTGGATTGTATAAAGTAATTATTATATACATTGCTATTGATATATGAAATTGTAACAAGCGACAATGTGTGTTGCAAGATCTTCCAAGTACGATGTACAAATTTTTAACTGACGCTGGATTCACAGATATTGTGTTCAATGAAACAAAAGTATTCAACATTCTGTTCAATCATGGGCGCAAGCATGCTAAAATCGGCGCTGGATGGAGATATTTTGCAAGGGAGAAAAAATTAAAACCCCACATAGATTTTATCATGGAGTTCCCTGATCCCACTAGTAACTGATGTGTTGCAAACACATCTTAGTTTTAGGATAGTTTTAGGTTATATTTCGATTAAATCATTAGGAATTAGATTAGTTATAGGCTAGTTTGTTAATTATATTTGATTATAGCTCATTTTATTACAAAGATGCGTTTCAGGGCCAAAAAGGAGGAGAACAAGGCAAAAGAAGAAGAAAAGCAGGTTAAGGGTCTCGCGCGGGTTGCGCCAATTCCCGCGCGAGTCGCGCCACAAGATAAAAACAGAGCCCAGCTTCGAATGGTTCACGCTATCAGCGTGAACCTCCACGCCAGTAGTGCCGTCATGCCGTGAAGTTGGCGCGATCAGCGCCACAACCACGCGATCAGCGCCATACTTTCGAATAGACCGCGCGGTTAGCGCAGGACTTCGCGCGGGTCGCGCCGCAAGGATTCTGTTTCCTTATTTAGTTTATCTGTTTCGGATTTGAGTGTTGTTTTAGGCTTTATTACTGTAGTTAAATTATTCTATAAATAAAAAGCCTCTGAACTGAGAATGGGGGACATTACATATCATATTTTATCATTCTAAACCTCTGGAATTCAAGAATCAAGGCTAAGGTTTCTGCACAACTATGAATTATTCTACTGCTTTATTGTTCTTGAGGCCTATGGCAGGCTAAATCTTGTATTGTGGGAAGGCCATGAACTGATGAAAACTCCTCTGTAATTTGACTGGTATTGAATAATATGTTTTGATTGTTTTATTCTTTTCTGTTTCACTTTCTATTCTTATTTGAATTTGATCACTTCAATTAAGTACTTAGGGTTAGGATTCGCAATGGGAACGTTGGGG
>PYAF01004746.1:42044-57957 GCA_007407185.1 Glycine tomentella | reverse complement strand
TGTTATTTTCATTTTATGCAAACAACAATTCATTTTATTCAAACAACAAATGAATCTTCAATTTTCATCACCTGTACATAACTACTAAACTGTTAAACAATTTAATCAACCAAAGTAAAATTAATTCCCTGTGGAGACGAACTTTTATAAATTTTGTAACTTACAACGACAATTGGTACGCTTGCCAAAAGTCCCAACAGACATCAGCTAAGGCATAACCATGCTTGCATTCTATGAGGTCCCTACCTAGTATCTCTATAAAAGTATAAGATGTTATACTATTCCTTTTTGAGATCACCAATGCCCTTTATTGGTGATTCAAGACTAGAAACTCATTTCAGTAAATAGACATTTTAGTGTCCTCAAGTCCTTATGATCATGATCCTTATCACCGATCCTCGAGTTCTATTCCTAGGGCCTTTATCTTTAAATGGATATTACTATAAAATATAGGTGAGACATAAATATGATAAAGATAAAGTTTGCTCAAATTTATTAACCATGAAATACTAAATAGCAAGAGGTGTTCATCAAATAAAACAGATTGTCTCTAAGACACCTATGTAACACCCTGAAATTTCGATAATTGAAAATATATGTTTGATGTATTTCTTGTATTATTTGATTATTTGGTTAGTTTAGATTATTTTAATTGTTGTGTAAATTATCCTATGCAATTTCTTGGAGTGGATGTTAAGTTATGTGGAGTTTGTTTGAGATGTGTTGAAATTGTGTGATTTGGAGTTTGACCCAAAACCTATTTTGGTAATATCACCATTATGAATTGGTTAACCGTTGGATCTTCTTCCAATTTTAAAGGGAGGTGTATAACCCAAATATGTAAATTTGGACCGTTTGGATTGGCGAAATAACAGCTGAAGCATGAGATATTAAATTTTCACAGAAGCAGTGTGAAAGCACGAAAACAACTAGCCTTCTTCTTCCCAAAACAGCCACCCAACCCCTCCCCCTCCTCCTCCACCAACCACGGTCACCAGTGACCTCCACGAGTTGCTATTTCTTGTCGTTGAACCATCGCATGGAGAAGAACACTTTAATCAGAGTTGAATCTTCAAAACTCAACTCGAGGATTCGGTAGAGAACGAAGCTTCCAATCCTCCTTTCTAGGTTTCTTCGAGGTAACCGTGGTATCCTTGCCTTCTCCTAGCTAATCTGAAGCCTCTCTTGGTATCTCTTGTGATTTGGGTACCGTTATTGAATGTTTTTACACTTCTTTTGAAAAACCCTGTGAACATGAGATTGTTAGATACAGGGGGAGTTGAAAGTTGGAGTTGCAAGTTTATCAAAGCAAGGCTGAAGTATTTGGTTTGAAGTTTTAGCTTTTTACATGCCCAATCAAATTGAAGGCATTTGTAATTTGTCTAAGTGGTTCAAGTACATTGCCTAGTGATCCTTGCACTGCATTTGCATAACTCATATTACATGTATTCATATCTAGTAAATAGGATTATATGTTTGCATTTGAAAAACGTAAATCTCATGGCTTATTGTTTTGGAAAAATCAGATTGTGCACTGCTTTAATCGATTACCATTCTTATGTAATCAATTACATGCTTGTGTTTATTTCTGTTGTGAAAATCACATAGTTTCTTTCAATCTTTCTATAGTAGTGTTCTCTAGGAATAAAGATCTGAGTAGAGTTCTCAGGATCTTTGTGATTTGTTTTCTAATAGTGTTTTAGAATTTAGTTTCTTTATCTAAGGTTGATAAAGATAATCATTTGTAATTGCTTGTAATAGAATACTTTTGATTTAGTGAAAACTCTAACTTAGTGTTGGTTGGAAGACACTGGATGTAGCCTCCATGTTAGTGAGGTGAACCAGTATAAATTGTTGTGTCTTGTTTTCTATTATGAATATCTTTCATTATATAATTTGGGTGATCAATATATAATCAACAAAAAGAAGTTTAGACATTACATGTATTCCAAGGATCTTGATTTAAAGAAAACATTTGATTTTGATTAAGGGTGATTGAGTGATATGATCCAAGTTTTAATTCTGCAAATTATTTTAAAGAAATATTTTAAAAGATTGTTTTACCAATTCACTCCCCTCTTGGTTATTTGAAGTGTGTTCATTGTATTTTCAATTGGTATCAAGAGCTGGTTCTTGAGATTTATTCAAGATCACTATCTTTCATAAAGAAAATGAATACCACTTAGATTACTTTCAAAGAGGAAGCCTCCCTAAATTGTCAACCAATGTTTGAGGGAGAGCATTTTAGCTTTTGGAAAAGTCGAATGCAGATTTTCATTCAGTCCAAGGATCCCGGAGCATGGAATGCTATTGTAAAAGGTCCTTTGGTCCCAATGAAAACTGTTGATAATAAATTGATTCCCAAAGATTTGGATGAAATGACAGATGCTGAAAAAAGAATAGTGCAATATGATTTTAAAGCTAAAAATATGATCACCTCTGCACTTTCTTCTGATGAGTTTTTCAGGAATGTTAGGTGTCAAAGCGCTAAGGAGATGTGGGAAATGTTGGAGGTTACTCATGATCGCACAGATGATGTACGAAGATCAAGGAAGCATGCCTTGATTCATGAGTATGACATGTTTGTGATGAACTCCACAGAAACCATATCTCAAATGCAAACAAGGTTCACTCACATAGTGAATCATCTTCTTGGTATTGGAAAGACTTTTGATGCTGAAGAATTAAACATCAAAATTATGAAATGTCTTACAAGATCATGGCAACCAAAGGTTACAGCTATTAAAGAATCAAAATACCTATCCAAGATGTTTATGGCTGCACTCTTCGGTAAGCTACTTAAATATGAGTTAGAAATGTCTCAATTAACACATTCTAAGAATGCAGATAAAAAACAAAAGAGTATAGCTTTAAAATTTGCATCATCAAATATGGAGATACAAGAAGATGAAAGTGATGAAAACTTGAACCTAATAGTAAAGAAATTCAACAAGTTTATGAAGAGAAACAAAAACAAAAAGATGTCAAAGTTCAACAACAAAAAGGACAACAGCAACAACAAATCCACTAACTTCACATGCTTTGAATGTGGTAAACCTGGCCACATTAAATTTGATTGCCCAGTTTTTCTAAAGAAGCAATAAGGTAAAAGGAGGATAAAGAAAGAAGGCATATATTGCTTGGGAAGACAATGAATCAACAACATCCAGATCAACTAGTGAGAATGAAGAAGAAGCAAATGTTTGTCTCACTTCAACTATAAGTGATGATGAAGAATTCTTTAGTGCTGAATCTGAGGTAAATTCTGAAAATGATTAAATTGTTGATACTTTTCATGATATGCATAATGAGGCTCAAAGGCTAGCAAAATCAAATAACAAGCTAAAAGGAGATCTAAGATGGCACATCACCAAACTTGAAGAAATGCAAAGTGAACTTTGTAAATTGAAAGAAGAAAATGAAAAACTTCTTTCAAGTTAAAGGCCAATGGGTGTATATGTCCCTCTTCCTCTTCTAAGGTAGAAAAATGCTAAGTGTTACAAGAAGAATTTGATGATTTCAAAAGAAGTCAAGGAGAAAAGTACATGTTACTACTTTCTAAAAATAGCTACTTGATTGATCATTTGAAAAAGCTTTATAAAGAAAAAAGTAACTTAGCTGAAATATTAAGTGTGCAAAAATATGCTGCAGATACTTTTGGTTTGGGTTACAAACAAGGTTCAGAACCTATTGGAAAAACCATATTTGTACCACCAAAACAGAAAATCAAAGGAGCTTTTATAAATCAAAGTTTAATCAACATACTTACTTTGGAAAATCATCAAAAGTTGTAACTTGTAACTATTGCATGAAGAGAGGGCATACATCTTATAAGTGTTTTGCTACAAAATATTATGTTCCTAGTGGAGCATGCATATGGGTGCCAAAGAAAAAGAAAATAGCTGTTAGACTTTTGGCAAGCATACCAATTGTCATTGTAAGTTACAAAATTTATAAAAGTTCGTCTCCACAGGGACTTGTGCTACTCAGTTAATCCAAATAGAATTCAACAATTGAATAGTTATGTACAACGAGTATGGTCGAAGTTTTGATGGTTTTACGGAAATAACGAAAGATAACTAAAAAGTACAGAAACTAATAAAATGATTTTTATTAATTCAAGAAAAGCGTATCCTAGCAACGTAACGTAAAGAGTAAAATTATTCAGTTCAAATTCTAAGAGTACTTCCCAGTTAAACTTAGAATCCAATTTCATGAAACTAGTGATCAAGTAGAATCAAGCGTTAAGAACGGAATAAAATTACCAATAATAAATAGAAAGGATTTATGCATAAATAAATATTAAAAGAGATACTTAAAAGTAGAAGATTACATCCAATCCTTTAAGAGAAACTAACCAAGCATGGAGAGAACCTCCTTAAGAGAAGAATTGATGAAGGGCCCCATCACCGCTTCTTTTCAGCAGAGTCTCCACACTAAATCTCACTTCTCTCACTTTCCTAACCTACCTAATACTAATATTTAAGAGCCTAAGTCTCAAAACAAGATAAGAAGCAATGGAGGAGAAAGAATGGAAGTGAAAGGGATGTCCATGGCCTTGGTGGTGCTTGGGTATTTATAGGGGCTGGCCTGGTCGAGTTTGGTCGCCCAAGCGACCAATTCCTTCATGTTCCACTCACTTGGGCGAGTTGATGGCCCAAGCTGCATGTCCACTTGGCCACTTGAAGGCCCAATTGCAGGTGTTGCTCGCCCAAGCGAGCAAAATACACTAGATTCATTCCCTTGGGCGAGTTAAATGTACTTCCAGAAGAGTCTTTGGGCTTTGATGCATTTTAGGCCTGATTTGCTTGCTGCACCTCCCAGGTTTGCAACTTGAAGGCCCAATTGCAGGTGTTGCTCGCCCAAGCGAGTAAAATACACTAGATTCATTCGCTTGGGCGAGTTAAATGTACTTCCAGAAGAGTTTTTGGGCTTTGATGTATTTTGGGCCTAATTTGCTTGTTGCACCTCCCAGGCTTGCTTTTATGATTCATTTTTTCTTGCACTAAGTGTACGGAAGCTTCGGAATTCATGAAATCTAGCAAAATACAAAATATGATTGGATTAATCTTCTAAAATATAAGTAACAACTTTTATATAAGCATTAGGTGCTATTTAACTAGGTTTAGGGCAAATTTATGATAAAATCTTCTTAAATCAAAAGATAAGTGCCTACATTTGAAACATGAATTTAATTGAATTATGGCACTTATCAATAGCTAACCCCTATGGACCCAACCTTAATTGGGAACCTTTCTTTGCCACTTTATTTGAATTTTGCAGGTGTGTCTTAGAGCTAAATCATCACTATGGTATCTTGATAGCGACTACTCTAGACACATGACAGGTGACACATCCATGCTTACAATTGTCAAACTAAAATATGGAGGATTTTTCACTTATGGTGATAATAACAAAGGGAAAATAATTGGAGAAGGAAACACTATGATCAGAAGTGTCCTATATGTTGAAGGATTGAAACATATCCTCCTAAGCATAAGCCAACTATGTGATAAAGGGTTCAATGTTTCCTTCAACGAAAATTATTGTTTGGTCTGTGATAGTCAAAATGGTGAGGTTATACATGTTGGTAAGAGAAAGGGTAACATTTATGTACTTTCCATTGAGCATGCATTCATTCACAACACTAGTTTCCTAATCAGTAAAACTAATGATACATGGTTATGGCATAGGAGGGCCAGTCACTTAAACATGCATCATATGAATAAGCTCATAAGAAAAGACTTAGTCATTGGCTTACCTAAGCTCTGAAAGATAAGGCCTTGAAGCCCGAAGGCATGTGAGAAAAACAAAATTTTTCAAGCGGAAACACACATACGACACAAGAATCATTCTTTAGGACATAGATGTTACCTTGTTTATATTCAAAATTTGATGATGAAGGATAGGCTTGAAGATACAAGCCCTCTAATATTGATCCACACCACTTCTTGTCAAGACTCAAGAACACTTCTTGAAGGCTACCAACAAACACCAAAAGAGGCAGGCTAGGCACACCAATGGAGAGGAAGAAGGTTAGGTTTCAAAGTGTTTTTACTTATCTAAGAGGCTCACCAATAGATGATATTAGTGGCTGAATTTTCAGCCAAAACTCACACAAAGGGGCACATGAAAATAGAGGAAAGTAGATAGGGTTTTTCCTCTAAAAATATTAGAGAACTATGATCACAATAGCACACTTTATAGAAGAGTTTGAGTCAGATTTTTTTAACCAAAAAATCTGATTATGAAGCATCCCACACGTGAAGAAAACATGGAGTTGTTGCATTTCAAAAATTGCCAACAACCTCCTATCATATCCTCCTAAGACAAAGTCAATTACTTGGGATTTATTTTGCCAAATGATAATCATGTATCAGCCATATGTAAGCCCCATAATCAACCCTCAATCTTCTTCCTAAAATATAGGACATGATCATGATAAGATGCTAGTTGAATTCAAATTCAAATCTAGCTCTTATCTTCTTCTTTCGATATGAAACTAACTACTATAGTTAATTCATATTTAAATTAAAAATTTAAATTATCAAATTTAAATATTAGATAATTAATGTAACTATTTAAATTAATTAATAATGTCTTGGACTATCCAAGCCCATTAACTCCATTCATGCGCCCCTTTCTCTTTAAGATAAGTATCCAAACTCTTTCTTGGGCCAACAATCATTATTAGGCCCAAAACCTTTAATGCGATAATGTCATGACAACAAAGTGTTAGTGTGTGACCCATTAGGCCCAACATAGCCACTGACATAAATGAGTTTGGGCCTAACAAGGCCACTACCCATTTAATGACAACACAGAGCACTCGCAATGCTTTGTTGCCCCAGAACTAGTTAGGTAAATGACAAGATCATCCTATTAAATCTATTTGGTTTCCATATGTATTTCCTTTCATCTCGGTTACCTTCCCATAAAACCTAGGGTAAGGAAACGTATCAGTCCTTGCGGTCTAGGGGAAGCTTTAATATGAAATATGGAGTCTCCACTTTTACTGACTCTAAAGGCAAATCATCTCATGATTTCTTTTACTAGGCATAGATTCCTGAGTCCCGTAAATGTCATCCCGATTTCTCCGGTTTACAGATAACCTAATCTCTCATAGAGATTTGACGAATTCCTTCAGCTAGTCACCTTAGACTCATGTTCTTTCAGGACATGCCCAAAGGTATACCTATGTGTCTCCATGTTTCAGGCAGACGAGGTACACAATCAAAGCATGTCTTGTAGAGCACAGTCTAGGCGAAAACTTCTGGTCTAAGGAAAGACACACCCAAATAATAAGAGACTACTCTAATGATACTATCTGTGAGATTTCCTCATAGAGTCTCTTTGTGGGTCCGTTCAGTGTGAGCTATACCCTTATAGGTCCACCCACGACTTTAGCTAAGACATCTCCATGTCTGTAGCTCATGAGGTCTTTACCTTATATCTGCATACAAGTAGTTAAGCCGTGCTAGTCTTACCCAAAATCACTAATCCCCATTCTCAGTGTCTTTGGACTAGGAACTTAAAATTTAGGAGTAGACATCTGGTATCCTTGAATCCTCATGATCGTGATCCCATCACTGATGCTCAAGACATACCTATTTCTATTCCAAGGGTTTTATCTAGTTACTCATATATTAATAATGATATCGAGACAGAATATGAAACAAGATAAAGAGCGCTTATAATTTATTCATGACAATATAAAAAGTGCATGTACGTCCTAATCTAATGAAAAGACTGTCTCTAGGACATCTATATACTAACAAGCTCAAATTCGAGAAGGATAAAATATGTGATGCTTGTCAAACGGGCAAAAAACAAAGAATTCTTTTCAAAGCAAAAATGTTGTTTCTACTACTAAACCCCTTGAATTATTGCATATGGACTTATTTGGTCCTTCTAGAACCATGAGCTTAGGGGGTAATTACTATGGGTTTGTCATTATTGATGATTACTCTAGATACACATAGACTTTATTTATAAGATCCAAGAATGATGTATTCACAACATTTAGAAAATTAGCAAAGACTGTTCAAAATGAAAAAGCTTATAATATTGTTTCAATAAAAACTGATTATGGTGGTGAATTCCAAAATGAAAATTTTGAAAAATTCTGTGAGGAATATGGAATCAACCATAATTTTTCTGCTCTAAAAAATACCTCAACAAAATGGTGTTGTGGAAAAGAAAAACAGATCCCTTGAAGAAGGTTCTAGAACTCTTCTTAGTGAAACAAACTTGCCAAAACATTTTTGAAAATATAATGAACACTTATGCAATAACCAAGTTTATAAGATGAACAAATTCTATACTTCAAGAATTAAATGAAATATAAATTGAAATCTAATGCACACAAGATTTATACCGGTTCACCTCTCAACCCCGGAGGCTACATCCAGTTTTCTTCCAACTAAATCTTGGTTAGAGTTCCACTATAACAAATATCTATTCTTTACAAGCTTACAAAATGATCTCTCTTACCCTCCCTAGGTAAAATTCAGAATCTACTTCCTATAGACTTTTCAAAAGATCAAGAACTAGAGATCCCCTCTCCGTTCTTCCCTCTAGAAACCCTTTCTAGAACAAGCTTTAAAGAATACAAATGTTATGTGGAAATACAACTCAATTATACAACAAAATATTAACCAAAACAAAAGCTTTAGGTACAAGAAAGATATCACCTTATATTCCTTGGCAATTACAATGACATGAATGATTCAATCAACCTGAGATTATATGCATAAGATGACTACCAATCTTTCTTGAAAACTTTCTTTAAGCTCTAGCTTGAATAAGTTTTCAATCCATGAGTATCAAGACTCAAAACTCTAGTAAATCACAATGATACTCATCATATTTGATTATCTCACTAATTTCAGCCTTGGGTACACTTGAGAACTTTAGAATATGTATATCACAAAGTATGCATGAATATCTCTTTCTTTCTTGCTTAGTCTTTCTCAGACTCAGCTTCTCTATTTATAAAAAAAAAACTATTTTAACTAACTGTAATCAATTAATTCGTCAATGTAATTGATTATTTTAACTATGATAATTGATTATTTTATCTATATAATCGATTAAATTGTTCATCAGAAATCTGGAAATCTGTGACGAACAGAATAATCGATTAAATAACCTTGTAATTGATTAATCCAGACAAACTAAGTTTTACAATGCACACAAGTAATCGATTAAGTACCTATTTAATCGATTAACACAAACTATGTCTAAAACTTAACAATGCATATTTAATCGATTACTAAAATCTGGTAATCGATTAAACCAGATGAACATGCTGTGTAAAATTATGCAGAAGCTTATGTAATCGATTATTTCCCAAGATAATCGATTATCACAGGAAGTTCTTAATTCTGTGTAAAGTTAATTTAATCAATTACGAGCCAGTGGTAATCGATTAAAATGTTCATAAGGCTTTTTCGAGAAAATATCCACACTCTTGTAATCGATTATATTACAAGATAATCGATTATCACAGTGGAAATTTTTTTTATACAAATCCTAATAGCCTTTATGAAATTCTATAGGTTTGTTAATTACCTTATGATTAACTCCTATCAAATGAATGTATGAATGCATGAATTATCAATTGCTAAAGAGGATTATAAAGCTTTATCTAATGAACAAAGGTTAAACACAATTACATATGCCATCAAATTGATTAGGAATGTAAAATATCAAAACTCATTTTCTTCAATCATCTTTGAATCTTTTGCTTCAGCTTCTTTGGTTCTAACAATTTTTGGGCTGATGCAGTGAATACTGTTTGCTACACCTTGAATAGACTTCTCATAAGGTCTTTTTTGAAGAAAACCCTTTATGAGCTGTACAAAGGAAGGAAGCCAAACATTTCACACTTAAGTTCATTTGGCTGCAAATGTTTTGTTTTAAATAATGGTAAAGATGCTCTTGGAAAATTTGATGCTAAAGCTCGTGAAGGTATCTTTCTTGCTTATTCCTTACAAAGCAAAGTATATAGAATATTTAACAAAAGAAAATTATGTGTAGAAGAATCAGTGCATGTTATATGTGATGAGTCTAATACCTCTAAGGAGGAAAAAGAATGTGGTAATGATGCAGGACCAATAGAAGATCTTATGCAGTTTAATGAAAAGCTTAAACTTGATTCAAATAATAAAGTGAAACAGTCAACACCTATACAAGAGCACAAGGATTGGAGAACTACTAAAGATCTTTCCCTTGACAATATTATTGGGGAAGTATCAAAGGGAGTTTCTACTAGATCCTCTTTAAGAAATCTTTGTTGTACAATGTCTTTTATTTTACAAGTTGAACCAAAAAGCATTGACTAAGCTTTACTTGATGAACATTGGATAATGGACATGCATGATGAATTAAATCAATTTAAGAGAAATGAAGTTTGGGAATTAGTTCCTAGATCCTCTTCTCACAAACCTATTGGCACCAAGTTGGTTTTTAGAAACAAACTTTATGAAAGTGGTATCATCATAAGGAACAAGGCCAGATTGGTTGCTAAAGGTTACAACCAAGAGGAACACATTGATTATGATGAAACATATGCTCCATTTGCTAGATTGGAGGCCATTAGGTTGCTACTTGCTTATGCATGTTTAATGGGTTTTAAATTATTTCAAATGCATGTTAAAAGTGCATTTTTAAATGGCTATATTGATAAAGAGATATATAATGATCAATAACAGGGATTTATTGACTTTAAACATCCTAATCATGTTTTCAAATTGAGAAAAGCATTGTATGGTTTGAAACAAGCTCCAAGGTCTTGGTATGAAAGATTGAGCAAATTTTTGATTGACCAATCTTTCATAAGAGGACAAGTGGACAAAACATTGTTCATCAAGAAAAGAGGCAATGATATTTTGTTAATTGAAATTTATGTAGATGATATTATATTTGGTATATTTGGTTCATCTAATCAGTCTACGTGCAAAGAATTTTCTATCTCTATGTTAAGTGAGTTTCAGATGTCTATGATGGGAGAATTGACGTTCTTTATTGGACTTCAAGTGAAGAAAATGAAGAATGAAACATTTCTCAGCCAATCAAAGAGTTTGGAAATGATTAAGAAATTTAAAATGGAGAAAAGTAAAGATGCTGCAACTCCTATGGCTACATCAACATATCTTGACATAGATGAAAAAAGGAAAAAGTGTTGATGAGTCAAAATACATAGGAATGATTGGATCCTTGTTGTACTTAATTGCAAGTAGATCGGATATAATGCTAAGTGTTTGCTTATGTGCAAGATACCATGCAAATCTCAAGGAATCTCATCTTACTACAGTAAAAAGGATACTCAAATATCTGAAATCCACACCAAGAGTTGGATTATGGTATCCTAAAGGTACGTCTATTAGTGTAATTGGATATTTTGATTCAGATTTTGCAGGGTGCAAATTGGATAGGAAGAGCACTAGTGCTACATGCCACTTGTTGGGAACCTCTCTGATTTCTTGGCATTGCAAGAAACAATCCTGTGCAGCCCTTTCTACTGCTGAAGCTGAATATATTTCTGCTGGAAGCTGTTGTGCACAAAGTCTCTTGTTGAAGCAACAACTACAAGACTTTGGAGTTGAGCTATAGGAAATTCCCTTGCTGTGTGACAACACAAGTGCCATCAACTTATCTAAAAATCCAATAATGCACTCAAGGACCAAACACATTAAGATCAGACATCACTTTTTCAGATATCACATTCAAAAGGGTAATATCAAAATTGAGTTTGTTGAAACAAATAATCAAGTAGTTGAAATTTTCACTAAACCTTTAGCAAGAGATAGATTTTATACACTTAGAAATATGTTAGGAATTCTTGATGAATCTAATATATCATAGCTTGCTTATTATGAGATTATATGTATGATATTACATGTCATCTAGCAATATCATCACATGTGCTAAAAATTCAAATTTGATTGCATATCTACTGTTCATTCTACATAATGCCCTAGTTTAATCGATTACCCCTTAGAATAATCGATTATTTGATGATTAACCTTGATTTAGAATCATTTTCTGTAATATGTAATCGATTACACTATCGAATTAATCGATTACACTTCATAAAAATTGAATTCTGATTTCTGTTTCCCTCTGTTTTATTCGATTACAAGAGCAAAATAATCGATTATAGTTCAAAGGACCCTTCTCAGATTCAAATATTCTCTATTTTAATCGATTACACTAACGAAATAATCGATTACACTTCACTAAAAACTCTCATCTGATTCAAATGCTATTTGTCTTAATCAATTACTTCACGGAATAATAGATTACTGGTCTGTTATTTGCCTTTATGAAGAACGGAATAATCAATTACGTTGCATATGTAATCGATTACTCATGGCGGTTTCTGAAACTCTACAGATTTTTTGAAAATCTAAACTATCATATCTCATTTCAAATTCAAAATTTGAATCTGCAATTGAAGAGCTATGGCCTAAGAGCATGTAAAAATAGTTACAACATTCAAAATTCAAACTTGAGCACAAAAATTTTCTATAAATTCAGCTTTTCTAAAGAGAAAAATCCACACATGAATTGTTTCTCTCTTCAATCTTGCTCATTGAGTTTTTTGAGTCCTCTTCCATTCTTCTTCTAGCCCAGATTTCGAAACACTTTTTCGACATCATGTCTACCTCTAAAAGAGTGAAAACTGGAAAAAGAAAGACTGGAGAGTCATCCAAATCCTCAGGGAACATATTGAATTAATGGTTCATTGAAGAGAAGGATAGAATGACATATAGCCAGTTCAATGCCACAAAAC
This sequence comes from Glycine tomentella, assembly GCA_007407185.1. Lineage (NCBI taxonomy): Eukaryota > Viridiplantae > Streptophyta > Magnoliopsida > Fabales > Fabaceae > Glycine > Glycine tomentella. The sequence continues at coordinate 45,158 of PYAF01004746.1, read as the reverse complement.
TTATCATGCCTCCTAAATATCTGAACCTTGACTGGTTTATCAATGAAGGATTTCAATTCCCTGACCTTCTTGAAATTTAGGGATTGAAGAAAGTTGTAAAGCTTAAGGGTACCTTTTACCTTGAGTTGGTGAAGGTGTTTTACACTTGTATGAAGGCAAGCATGGATGGGGTAATTTGCTCTCAAGTGAAAAGTGTTCCCATGGTTATTGACGATGAGGTTTGGAATGTTGTGGCTGACATTTCTTCTGAAGGAGTCAGAAGATTTGAAGAAGAAATTGATGGGTATAATAGGATTGACACCTATAGAGGGATGTTTCAAGATCCTCAAGCAAGGCTGAAGCTGAGACTTGGAGTAGGGAGTATGACTTGTGAAGGCAGGCTTCTTCACTATATCATCACTTACATCCTCACTCCTAGATCTACAAATCATGCACAAGCCACTGATGATGACTTATAGCTTGTGTATGGCATCAAGTCCTCTACTCAAATCAACTGGCACTTGTGTTTGTTGAGACTATGCTAAAGGCAAATAGGTTGATCAACTATAATTTTCCATATGTTGTATTAATCTCTAGGTTTATTGATTACTTTCATATTGATGTCTCTGATGAGATTGTTGAAAATACCACTGATATTGCTAGTCTCATCAAAACCAAGCATCTGTAAAAGCTTGGTTTAACAAAAACACCATAAGGGTGGCAAATGGTTGGTCAGGTGCAACAAGCTGATGGTGTTGCTGATGCTGAAGGGGATGATGATGAGGAAGTTGAAGCTGAAGAAGCTGTTGCTCCATACTCTTCATTTGAAACACTTATGATTCAAAAGATGGATGCATTACTCTCTCTTCATCATGAACATAGGGCTGAGACTAATTCATCTTTGGAAGAGATGAAGACTAGGCTAGAAAATATAGAAGCTAGGCTTGTTCTAGATGAATTTGACAAACTTAGCTAGCTTTTCATATTTTCTTGCTTTTGGTTTGCTTAGGTTTTGCTTTAGTTTATTTCAATTTCTTATGTTTTATTTTTATGATTAATGTATTGAATTATTTCCATTAATGAAATGCAGTTTATTTTCGATGTTGATATTCTTCTTACCTCTGTTTATGTATTGATTTTTGTCTTTAATCAAGCCAAATAGGGGTAGATATAATCAAATAATAATTGATGATATAAGTGATGATTGATGATGATGCTATACTTTGTTTTGCTATGTTTTTTGTTTAACAAATGTACAAATGTCTAAGTAAGGGGGAGCAAATTATTATGAAATGCATGGATGCTTAACAATCAATATACTTGGCACTTGTTTTTGGCAAAAGGCTAATTTGTTTCAGGTTGATAAGCACAATGCTCATTCCTACTTTTCATCTCTCAAGGAAGTTAAAAGCTAAACAAATGATCAATTAAATTTGATTTAAATTTGGCATGTTCAAAGCCAATAAGGGGGAGATTGTTAGATACAGGGGAAGTTGAGAGTTGGAGCTGCAAGTTTATCAAAGCAAGGCTGAAGTATTAGCTTTTTACATGCCCAATCAAATTGAAGGTATTTGTAATTTGTCTAAGTGGTTCAAGCACATTGCCTAGTGACCCTTACACTGCATTTGCATAAATCATATTACATGCATTCATATCTAGTAAATAGGATTATATGTTTGCATTTGAAAAAAGTAAATCTCATCAGATTGTGCACTGCTTTAATCGATTACCATTCTTATGTAATCGATTACATGCTTGTGTTTATTTCTGGAAAATGGGAGAATGTTAGAATCTAGAAGCTAAAGCAAAGGATTCCAAGTTGAAGAAGCCAATGGTTTTGATGTTTTACATGCCCAATCTTAATTGATGGCATTTGTAATTTGTTTCTAAGCTTGATCAATCAAGATAAAGCTTTATAATCCTCAATATTCATGCATTCATACATTCATATAATGAGAATTAATCATATAATGTTAATCAATCAAGTAATGATTCATAAAGGCTATTAGAAATTGCGTAAAACAATTTCTCACTGCTGTAGTTGATTACTTTGGTAAAATAATCGATTACAGGCTTGTGTTGGTTTCTGGTAAAAGCCTTATGAACATTTTAATCGATTACCACTTAATTGTAATCGATTAAATAAGCTCTTCACAGTTTTTGGAACTTCCTGTGATAATCGATTATTTGGGTATTTAATCGATTACCAGAGCTTCTGCATAATTTTACATAGCATGTTCATCTGGTTTAATCGATTACCAGATATTCATAATTGATTAAATAAGCATTGTCAAGTTTTAGGTATGGTCTATGTTAATCGATTATTTGGTTGTTTAATCAAATACTGAGTGCTTTGAAAAACTTGGTTCATCTGGAGTAATCGATAACAAGTCGATTTAATCGATTAAATTATTCTTGACAAATTCTCAGATTCCTGATGAACAATTTAATCGATTATCTGGTTAAATTAATCGATTACAATAGTTAAAATAATCGATTACATTGACGAAATAATCTATTACAGTTAGTTAAAATAGTTTTTTTATAAATAGAAAAGCTGAGTCTAATTGAGAGAGTAAATACCAAAAAGCGTACAAATTAGTAAAAACCTTTTCCTACAATTCTCTTGAGTACCCAAGTCAGAATCAAGGTTGATAATCATAGTTGTTGAGTATCAATGGGATCTACATGAGTTCTAAGTGTTGTAACTCATAGATCAAAGTTTTCTCAAGCTTGCTCTTGAAGAAAGATTTCAAGAAAGTCTAGTTATCATCTTCTACATGTGACGACTACGTTTCTTATTCGTATTTAATTATTACGCTTCTTGATTTACAAATTTTTTTTTTCTTACGTAACGTAATAAGTTATTTATTTTAACGCACCCACAAACTTGTCAAAATACAAAGTTCAAATATAGTTTAGTATACAGTCCAAATACAGTCCCAAATATTCTGTTATAAAGTATGATACATAGAGCTCATCATAGCATCAAATACAGACAAACAGCAAATCACAAATACAGCATATAGAACATCCAGCAGCACATAGAACATCCAGCTTCTTCCTCAATGGTTTCCTTAGTTTACTGTTCCTCTGCTCGCCCAAATTAATTGGGGTCATCACAGGTGTCAACCA
>PYAF01004746.1:24846-38557 GCA_007407185.1 Glycine tomentella | reverse complement strand
GCTGATAATTTGTTACCTAAAAGTAGTTTATCCAATGCTCAGATTCCCATTAAATTCTGAGGTCATCTGGGTCAGTTTTGACCTAGGGGTATTTTGGTAATTTTACTCCTCATCCTAGGGGTAAAATCGTCATTTTTCCAAAATACTCAGGATATCTCTGTAAGTATCATTCCTAAGGGTTTTATAATCATTTTTCAAGAATCCCAGAGTATTTATAGAATTTCCTTCCTTCAACTATCTTGCTAAAAGGCCTATGGCAATTTGGTCATTTGTAAAAAATGTTTCGGGACATTCTTGTCATTTTCAAAAATGTTCACGGGTATTTATGTCATTTTTCTAAGAATGCATATTTATAAGAAAATGTATATAGATAGTGAGATATGGGGGTGTTACACTACACATAATCTCAGGTTGAATCATTCATCTCATTGTTGTTTCTGAGGATTATAAGGTGATATCTTTCTTGTACCTTAAGCTTGAAGTTCTAGTATATTTCTATAATGAAATTGTTTGATATTTCCATGTACGTTTGTAATCATTAAAGCTTTTCTAGAAAGGGTTTCCAGAGGGAAGAACAGAGATAGAATCTCTGGTTCTTGGTCTTTTGAAAAGTCTATAGGATATAGATTTTGAATTTTACCTAGGGGTAAGAGAGATCATTTGTAAAGCTTGTAAAGATATTTGTTATAGTGGAACTCTAACCAAGATTTTGGTTGGAAGAAAACTGGATGTAGCCTCTGGGGTTGAGAGGTGAACCAGTATAAACCTTTTGTCCTTTTATATTTCAGTTTGTCTTGCATTTAATTCTTGAAGTATAGAAATTACTTGTCATACAAACTCGGTCATTGCACAGGAGTAAATTAATTGGAGAAGTAAACTGCTTTCCTAATTGGTTTTTAGATTGATGCGATCCTTCTAAAAGACTTCCGCTGTTACATTTTTGAAAGGATTTTTTAAAACTCTAAGGTAAAACCAATTCACCCCCTCTTGGTTATTTGCATAAGTATTCATTATATTTTCAATGAAGAACACTTTAATCGATTACCACTCTTCTGTAATCGATTACCAAGTGTATTTTACGAATTAAGCTTATATGCTTTAATCGATTACCATTGTTATGTAATCGATTACAAAGGCTTAATTCTCACCTAAGCTTGTCTACTTTAATCGATTACCAATCTACTATAATCAATTATCAAAGCTTCTTTCATATATAATTGACTGCTTTAATCGATTACATCACGTATTAATCGATTATCTTGTTTATGAAAGATTTTCCAAAAAGCTCAAGAACAAATTAATTTATCTTGTGGATTAATCGATTACATATGTTAAAATAATCGATTACCTTAATGGATTAATTGATTACATTCTGTTAAATCAGTTTTCTATTTAAAGCTTTATGGGTCTGTTCTTTTATTATTGAACTACTTTTTGAATTTACGATTGACCTAAAGTTTACTAAGCTTTCAAAAGTCCAAGAAACTGATTTTATGAGTGAAACACATCTTGTGTAAGATCAAAAGGTTATTGGTTTTTGTAATGATATGTTTGTGAGAAAAAGAGATTTCAAGAGAGTTGATTCTGTGCATTGACATTCATATAACCTGGATTGATTGGTAAATTTGTTGATTCATTCATTCATCCATTAAGGATCACAGGTTGTGTCTCTCTTAAATCTTGCTTTTAGATTTTTTGTGTTTACATATTTATGTTGTGAAAATCACATAGTTTCTTTCAAGCTTTCTAGAGTAGTGTTCTCTAGGGATAAAGATCTGAGTAGGGTTCTCAGGATCTTTGTGATTTGTTTTCTAATAGTGTTTTAGAATTCAGTTTCTTTATCTAGGGTTGATAAAGATAATCACTTGTAATTGCTTGTAATATAATACTTTTGATTTAGTGAAACTCTAACCTAGTGTTGGTTGGAAGACACTGGATGTAGCCTCCATGCTAGTGAGGTGAACCAGTATAAATTGTTGTGTCTTGTTTTCTACTCTGAATATCTTTCATTACTTTTATTTGGGTTATCAATAAATAATCAACAAAGATCAAGATAAAGACGAGGGAACCTACTTGAGATTTTAGCATTATAACAAAAACAAAATAGCTTTCGGATCTTTTTTTTTTTGGTTATCGTCAAAGAATATTAGAATCATAGGATTAAATAAATAAATTTAAATCTTTCTATTAGACATATCTGTTTTCGTTACAATTTTATTAGAATCATAGGATTAAATAAATATTGCTTGTAACGAAAATAGATATGTCTAATAGAATGTAGAGGTACTGCTTTTACCTTTATTTGTGATTCTTGATTCTTTTCTTCCTCTGACAATTCCTCAAAGATAAACTGCTGGTAAGGAATTTTCTTGAAAGCATTTGGCTATGGGAGATTATCATTTTCTTCAGATTCACTCATCTCCTCTAATGCTTCAGCTAATATTTTCTCTAAATAATCTTTTCCTTGAACCAACCTCTTGAAGTCAGAAATTACTTCATCCAAAACATCCACTCTAAAACACTCCCTCAATTCCTTTGGATTGACTTGCGTGTTTTCTGAAAAAGGTCCACCTCTATGCTCAGATAGTTGTTTTGCAAGCTGTCCAACTTGAACTTCAAGATTTTTGATGGAAGCCTCAGTGTTCTTCTGATTTGTCATGTACATCTGCATAAACTTAGTTAGAGTATATTCCATTTTTGAAATTCTATCAGGCTGAGCTTCTTGTTGTTGTGGTGGACCCATATTTGAAGAACCTACATAAGAGTTGTTAGAGGGACCTGCAAAAAGAGTTAGTGGGACCATAATATGCATTATCATTTTACTGCCTCCAGCCATAAGAACTTGGACCATCTCTGTAACCTTGGTAATTTCCTTAAAAGTTCTGTTGAGATCTGGTCTGATTTTGCATATATTAAGCCTCCTCTTCTTGTTGGCCATCACCATGTGCTTGCTGAAATTGTTGAGGAAGTTGGCCTATTTGTTTGGTCAACGCCTCTATTTGTTATGTCAAGAGCTTATTTTGAGCTAGAATTGTATTTTAAGTATCTAGCTCCACTATACCTTTTTTTTGAATCAGAGATCTATCATGGTGAAACTAGTAATCATTGGCTACTATGGAGTCAATGATTATAATTGCTTCCTCCGGGCTCTTTGAAATCATCGTACCTTTAGTTGAGGCATCAAGAATCATCTTTGTCTGAGGTCTCAAACCACTGTAGAAAATATGTAGTTGCGTAATATCATCAAAGTTATGGTTTGGGCACCTCCGCAGTAAAGATTTGAATCTCTCCCATGTTTCACAGAGAGGTTCATCAAACCCTTGTGAAAATGTAGCAATGGCTGATTTTGCACTAATGAATCTGGATAGAGGAAAGAATCTGGCAATAAATTTTTCCTCCACTTCTTCCCAAGTGCTGAGACTTTTTTTTTGGTTGGGATTGAAGCCATATCTTTGCCTTACCAATCAAGGAGAATGGAAAAGCTCTGAGATAGACAGCTTCAGCATCTGCATCAAAGGCTCCCATGGTACTGCACAGCTTCATGAAGGTAGACAAATGAATGTATGGATCCTCATGATCTAGTCCAGCAAATGGTTGTGAGCTAATCAAACTGAGCAATACGGGCTTCAATTCCATAACCTTTTTATTGAAAGGAGGAATGGCTATGCTGTTGTAATGTTTTGGTCCTTGTTGATATGCATAGTCACCAAGAGTCCTCCTTGGTGGTCTATATTCTTCTCCCCCTCCTTTTATCAGCCATAATATAAATTACAGGTGGCTTTACTGGTGAAGGAGAATAAAAATAAAACAAGATTCACCTGATGGCTCTTTGGTTGTTTGTTCTTTTTTCCTTTATGTCCCCGGCAACGGCGTAAAAAACTTGTTAGACTTTTGGCAAGCGTACCAATTTGTCGTTGTAAGTTACAAAATTTATAAAAGTTGGTCTCCATAGGGACTTGAGCTACTCAGTTTATCCAAGTAAAACTTAACAATTCAATAGTTATGTACAATAAGGATGAGCGAAATTTCATGTGATTACGAAAGTAACGGAAAATTATGAAACTAGTAAAATGAAGTATATTTATGAGAAAGTGTGTGATAACCCTAAGTTATGGAATGGTTGGCGCCATAACCCCGCGCTGTCGCGCGGGGATTCACATCAGAAAACCCTGTTTAGGGTGTGGCGCGGTTAGCGCCAGGACTGGCGCTGATGGCGCCAGAGCCTCTGGAAGATGGCGCTCAAGGCGCCAATGTCATGCTGAGGGCGCCAGTTGTTTTCCAGCCCGCGCGGATAGCGCCATGGGTGGCGCGGATGGGGCGCGGGTAGTGGCCTGGAAAACCAGATTTCACTGGAATTCCACGCGATCAGCGCCAAGTGTGGCGCTGATGGCGCCATAGGTCAGGGAAGCATGGCGCGGGTGGCGCCAGTCTGGCGCTGTTAGCGCCAAGGGTTCTGGAAGGTGACGCTGGGGGCATGGGAGTGGCGCTGGTGGCGCCACCCAAACCGCCTTAGTGGCGCGGTCAGCGCGGGAGCTGGCGCGATCCGCGCCAGAGCTCGGGCAGGCGTTTTATAAGAGGGCAGTCGCGTTTTGAGAAGAAGAAAACCTCTTCTTCTTCATTCCTCAGCCCCAGCCTCCATTGTTGATGCACCCAAGCTTCCTAGGACCTTAGTTGTCAGCCTAAACACTTCCTTGTGACCTAGAAACGCATTTTAACCGATTGAAAGCTAAAACCCTTCATCGATTCCTAAGATTAGAGCAAAACCCTTTCCCTCAGAGAAACCTTAGAGAACTTGAGAATAGATGCGAACTACGGCGGGAGACGAATTTTAGAGCTCAGAGAAGCTGTTCTGAGGTCTCCTTGGTGGATATTGAGGTAAGAAACCTGAGTTCTCTTGGTTCTCTGTGATTTTGGGTTTTCCTGAGAAAGGTGACCCACAGTGAGATGGGGCTAGAATTAGCCCAGGGTCCTGTAAAGAGATTTACTCAGGACACTGTTCTGATAAAGGAATAGCTTTCAGTTTTTGATGCTGATGACTTTGGATATTGGCTCTGTGACTGCATAAGTGACCTGTGTATAGTCACTTGTTTATGAGTTTTTCTGACATGCATGAGCCATGACTGAGTCTGTGTTGAGCCTGAGAGGAAAAAGGAACGGTGCCTGAGTTGAGGGCAGACCGTTCTTATGATATGCTGAATTTTGGGCCATGTTTTAGCAATGTGATTTGTATTGAGTCTGTGGTGACTCAATGGCCTGATAAGAGTTTTGATTACTTATATGATCTGAGAAAAAGCCTTGTGTGGGCAGAAATGTAATAAAACCCTAGGATAGGGGATTTATGATCTGATACATTCTGTATTTGGATGATTATGACATGAATGTTGATATGAAACTACTTATGCCTTGAATTAGGCATTGAGTCTGAGACTGTTGGCGGTGGAAGCCACAGACCTGGGAAGGAACTACTAACCGTACCAGGTAAGTTCAGTGTTTCTTGGGGATGAATTCCCGATTTGGTTGCACACCACACTCCAGGGGAGTGATGGTCATATTCATACTGCATGCATTGGTTGTTGCATCCTGTTGAGACCTTATCTATTTTGTACTTGATTATGCTGTGATCTGTAATGGCATTGAGTGTAACTCTGCCATATGTGGAGGGCATCGAGTGTAACTCTGCCATATGTTGAGGGCATTGAGTGTAACTCTGCCATCTGTTGAGAACATTGAGTGGAACTCTGCTCGACTTGTGGGCATTGAGTGTAACTCTGCCATGGATGTGAAATTGATCTGATATGTATACTTATTTGCTGGTTGTATTGTGAGTTGTGGGCCAGGGTGGGAATGACTTCCTAAGAACCCTGAGCTTACTGAGATATGTTATCTCACCCCATGTGGGGTTTACTTGCTTTCAGGTACTACCTCGGGCAGAGAAGAGCAGTCTCAGGGCAGGAGGCCCAACTGAGACTAGGCTACTTGTACCAGGAGCTGGATGGCTCTGTTTTGATTATTTTGATGCTGTATAAGTTCTGTATTCCCTCATGAAGGGTTAATATTCTTTGTTATCACCACGAGTTGTGTGGTGTGGACTGTAGATACTCATATGTATATGTACAGAACTTTGTTATATATGAGATGTAACTTTTCCCTGAGTACCAGTGTCTTATATCTGTTATCTGCCTGTATATTTAAGTTGTATGGCCTTTGATAGATGATTTGAGAAACTGGATCAGCATGAGGTTGTATTGTACTTTACAGTTGTGTTATTCCATACATAATGAATCAAGAAAAATGATTCGATGCTTCCGCGGAATACTATTTTATGTTTATTAAGCGCTACACTGATATTATTAATGTTAACGCACCGGAGGCCTACGGGGTGTTACAAAGTGAGATTGGGTTTCATCATTCATACCCTCAGTATTCAATTAACTTTACCATATATAAATCATTTTCTATCCTTATTGATGCACATTTTATTTAACCCCGAATTGATCCCTCGCATTTGAAGTAAATACCCCAACATTATAATCATAATCGCGTGTTATTTGCAATCAAAAGGTTATGCCCTATTCCAAGCAACGTAACATAATGACTAAAATCATTCAGTTCAAATTCTAAGAGCACTTTCCAGTCAAGCTTAGAATCTAATTTCATGAAACTAGTGATCAAGTAGAATCAAGCATTAAGAACATAATGAAATTACCAATAAGGAATAGAAAAGATTCATGCATAAATAAATATTAAAAGAGATACATAGGGGTAAGAAGATTACATCCAATCCTTAAGAGAAGCTAGCTAATCATTGTTGAGAGTAGGGGTGTTCATCAACCGATCCAAACCGATGTAAACCGCGGTGACCGAACTGAAAAACCGAAAACCGAAATAACCAAAAACTGAAAAATCGAAAACCGAAAAAAATCAAAAATTTTCACCGGATTGGATCGGTTTTCGGATTGGCCGGTGAAAACCGATCCAATTATAAACCATACCTTACCCTTTATCTACTTGGGCCTATTCCCCATCATAGCCCAAAAATCAAAAATGCAATACATTGCTTCTTATTTTGTCCAATTAACGTGTTTGTCTAATGAAAATTAGAAAATGATGTTTGCTTTTGTCCAATGAATGTGTTTGTTTATGTTAGATACTCTTTATTTTGATAAAAATAAGTCTCATAAGTTTTATTTTTAGATTTTTTAAAAAACCAAAAACCGATCCAATCCAAACCGAAAAAAATTGGATTGGATTGGATCGGATTTGAAAAAAATTTCAAACCGAATGGATGATCAAATGACCAAACCGAAGGAATTGGATCGGATGATTTTTTGCTTCAAAATCGATCCAATCCAGACCGCGAACACCCCTAGTGGAGAGCACCTCCTCAATGGAAGAATTGATGAAGGAACCATCACCGCTTCTTTTCGGCAGTGTCTCCACACCAATCCTCACTTCTCTCACTCTACTAACCTCCCTAATACTAATATTTAAGTTTCCTAAGCTAAATAACCAGCCAAGGCTTCCAAAGCATCCAAGGCATGCCTTTCTCCTTCAATTTTCATGGTATTTATAGAATTTGGCCAGCTGCTTATGTCCACTCACCCAGGCGAGTGGTTTTGCCTATGTTTGTTCGCCTGGGTGAGCTAATCATATCTCCTTGGAACTTGAAGCTCGCTTAGGCAAGTGATTTAGCCTGAGGATGCTCGCTTGGGCGAGTTAAAGACTTAATGATGAAGAAAGGTCATGTGCCTGGACGAGTTATGGGACATTTTGCTTCTGACACCTCCCAAATTTGATTTTTATGCCCCTTTCGCTTGCTTTGCTTGCTTGGATGCTTCAGATACCTAATTTTACGAGACTTGATTGGACTAATCTTCCAAAATGTGAAAAACAACATTTATACAAGCACTAAATACAAATCAACTAGGTTTAGGGCAAGTTTTCAAACAAATTTATTGAAGTCAAAAAGATAAGTACCAACATTGTAATCCTAATTTTACGAAAATAGGGCACTTATCAAATGGTACCACATTGAATGCTGAGTAACGAGTCACATGCATGCATCATTCCGAACATGATTGTTTGAGCTGTGAAATGCATTTGATGATTGTTTTTGTTGAATGTGTGATGTAATGATGAGTTTATGATATTAATTATGGTGATTTATGTTGTCTTTTTCCCAACTGTTGTTATCTGATACCTGTTGGTTTTACATAATAAACTCACCCTTGTTTTTGTTGTACCGTGTGGTTGGTACCTGTGATGATCACAAACCTTGGTTCTTTTAGCAGATGAGCAACAGTAGGTGACTCTGGAAGATGATTGTTTTTGGTTGGAGCCGTCAAGCCGACGTAATGACGTTGGATTTCTTTTTGGGAAAGAGTCGTGTTTTTTTAATCAACTCTTTCTTAGTTAGTTCTTTGACTTTTTGTTAGAAATGTAATTTTAGCTATATATACATGTAAAACTAAAGGAAGTTTTAACGTGTGGATGACATGTAGTGATTTAATGTATATGTACATATGCGATTAATTATGTAATTGTAATATGTGTATGACAATTGCATTATCGCGAAAATTTACCATCATTTTCATAATCAAATAAATAAAGTTTTCATTAAAAGTTAAATCTTGTGTGGTAAGGATTGATGATATAGTAGCGACGAGGCAGATCGTTACATTAGTGGTATCAGAGCAGGTCGAACCTTTCGGCGGGTGAGTTGTGAGTCTATTGTGTTTCTCTGTGCTTTCTGTGATTGCTTGATGGATGTTTGATGTTTGGAGGAATTATTTGTTTTGTAATGGTTTGAGTTGTTTGTGCTTGAGGCTTGTGCACCTTGTTGTGGTGCATATGTTATGGAGATTTCTTGGAGTGGTTATAGCATATTTGTATTTTTGATTTCTGTTATACCATGGGTTTCAATGCCTTGTCATGAGTTATCAGACTGGCCATCTGGGTAATTCGTGAAGTGCAATGGAACATTATGGCAAGCAGTCAGGAATACAAAGAGTAAAGAATCGGTGTAGAATTGTTTTATGCTTTTTTGTGTGTATTCCTTCCAAGTTTTCACTTCTTGGTGTGCCCAGGGAGTGATGACTGGTAGGAATGACCGTGCTATAGTTGATGCTCTCCAAGCCTTAGCTTAGGCCCTGGGGAATCAGAATAGAGGAGAAGCTGTTGGATACTGGAGTATCATGGGTTAGATTGCTTTCAGCGAAACAATCCCCTTACTTTCAGTGGAGGATACAACCCTGATGGTGCTTAGAGATGGATATGGGAGATTGAGAAGATCTTCTGAGTTATGGCATGTCCAGAGGAGCAGAAGGTTGCTTTTAGCACCCACACTCTAGTAGAAGAAGCTGAGTATTGGTGGGAGAACACTTGCCAATGCTTTGAGGATGAAGGTCAAGCTGTGACCTGGGAAACCTTTAAGAGGGCATTCTTGGAAAAGTATTTTCCTGATGATGTTAGGAATAAGAAAGAGATGGAGTTTTTGGCGCTTAAGCAAGGAAGCATGACGGTAGCTGAGTATCCAACTAAGTTTGAAGAATTGGTAAGATACATCCCTCATTACCAAGGAAGAGACGATGAAAGTTCTAAGTGTGTGAAGTTCCTGAATGGCTTGTGACCTGAGGTGAAGCAAGCAGTGAACTATCAAGGAGTCAGCCAGTTCCCACTATTGGTTAATATGTGTGGGATATGGGATTAGGACCCTCGAGACAAAGCAACTTTTTATCGGACTATAGGTCCAATGAAGAATAAGAAAATTGGGCCTCGAAATCATGGAAAACCATACCGAACCCCTCCTAAGCAATATGGTCATTGTCCTAACAACCAAAGGACTGTTGCTACGGGATTTCCTGGTGTTACTGGTAGCAGACCCATTACTTTTCTGAGTCATATCATTTGCTTCAAGTGTGGTAAGCTAGGCATGTCTCTTCAAACTGTGTAAATAGAGACACGATCTGTTACAATTGCAGACAAAAGGTTCACTTTCAAAGAGATTCCCATATCTTAAGAAATAGCAGAATGGTGGAGGCCTGAAGGACCAAACCGGACATCTGAAAGCCACGGGAAGAGTCTTTACTCTTAGTGGTGCTGAAGCTTTGAAATCTAAAGATCTAATCCAAGGTAAATGTTTCATAAGTGGGATTCCGTTACTTGTGCTTTTCGACTCCGGTGCGACCCATTCGTTTATATCTCGTTTGTGTGTAGAGAAACTTAAACTTTCTGTGTCTTTTTTGAGTGGTGAGCTTGTGGTTGAGACCCCGACTAGTGGGTCTATTTTGACTTCTGATGTGTTTTTGAATTGTCTTGTAGAAATCTCTGATAGAAAATTCTCTGTTGATCTGATTTGTTTGCCTATCAGCCAAATTGATGTTATTTTGGGTATGGACTGTTAGTATATGGATGACCTAGAGACAATCTTTTCATTAGATTAGGACGTACATGTACTTTTCATATTGTCATGAATAAATTATAAGCGCTCTTTATCTTGTTTTATATTTTGTCTCGATATCATTATTAATAAATGAGTAACTGGATAAAACCCTTGGAATAGAATAGGTATCTCTTGAGTATCAGTGATGGGAACACGATCATGAGGATTCAAGGATACCAGATGTCTACTCCTAAATTTTAAGTTCCTAGTCTAGAGACATTGAGAATGGGGATCAGTGATTTCGGGTAAGACTAGCACGACTTAACTACTTGTATGCAGATACAAGGTAAAGACCTCATGAGCTACAGACATGGAGATGTCTTAGCTAAAGTCATGGGTGGACCTATAAGGTTATAGCTCGCACTGAACGGACCCACAAAGAGACTCTATGAGGAAATCTCACAGATAGTATCATTAGAGTGATCTCTTATTATTTGGGTGTGTCTTTCCTTAGACAAGAAGTTTTCACCTAGACTGTGTTCTAGAAGACATGCTTTGTGTAACGCCTCGTTTTACTATCTTATTTTATTGGTTTTTAGAAAAAATTTCCGTTCCAACTTTCTTAAAAATATATTAGTTATAAATTTTGCGGAAAATTCTTTTCCTCTTGCTTCAAATTTTACTAATTATCGTGAACGATTTCTTCCTCATCACGGTCTATTGATAAAAATACAGTCCATCAATATACAATCCAAAATACAATTCAACATACAGTCCCAAAATACATGCCAACATAATATACAAACTGGTAGAAAGTCTAATACAAAATACACATCCTAAAAATATAAGTTATCAAAATATCTTCATCATATCTTCTTCACCACCATATTTTGCTTATGCTTTTACTGTTCTTCTGCTCGCCCAAATAAATTGGGGTCATCACAGGTGTCAACCACAGACACAAAGGACAGGGTAAGTTTATGATAAACATGATTTAAGTCACCAAATATATACAGAAATTCATTCAAATAGTCATTCAAAAATATATATATATATATAGGAAGTCATCATTACATTGTCAAAATATGATGCATACTCAGCCTCTTATATTAACACGGTCTAGTCCTCACCAAGCAAAATATCAAAAATAACACGGACTTTAGCCCCCGTTAGGCAAAATATAAAATAACACACATGAATGATTCTCTTTTATCTCATACGCTTATACTTTAAAATTCCAACATCAATCTTCATAAAGTTCAACACAGAATAACACAGACTTAAGCCCCCACCAGGCAAAATATAAAATAACACGGACTTAAGCCCCCGCCAGGCGAAATATAAAATAACACGGACTTATGCCCCCGCCAGGCGAAATATAAAATAACAAGGTCTTAAGCCCCCGCCAGGCGAAATATAAAATACGTCAGGCGAAATATAAAATAACATGGCCTTTAGCCCCCGCCAGGCATATGCATATGAACATGCATAAATGATTATATTTTTTCTCTTCAATATTACTCATCTCTTAATCTCTTATGCTCAAATTTGTCAACATGAATCTAATACAGAGTTTAATGTATATAGAATATAGAACAATATATAAACTTCTTTACACAAATTCCCAATTATACAGCCACAGTCCACTTCATAGATTTCTCAGAACAAATCATAATTCATCACAACTCAAATAGTTCAACATAATAAACATTTCATTTCCATCATACTTTGTATATAACATTTAATAAGTAAACTCAAGAATTTATAGCACAATAAACAACACATAAACTTTAGTGAAAATATTCCTTTAATTATAATTCAAATCCATTACTTCCTTAGATATTCAAGTCAATTAAACAATTACCTATTAAGCTAAATTTTAATCATTCATACTACCAATCTTTTATTAAACTAAATTCAAATTGTTTCTTCAATTAATCAATTCATTAAACCAATCTTAGTTCTTTGAGGCAATTAATCATAGACCTAATAAACAAAGCTTAATTCTAAAGCAATTTGAATAATCCTAGCATACTTAAACCATATTTATCATAAACTTCCCATACCTTGCTTTATTTTAGAACTTTGGACAGCCTTCTATCTTGCCTCTTCACGTGGGATTTTCTTAAGGCTAGTGGGCTTGGTTTTGTTTTAAAGTGCTAAGGACAAGGTGAAAAGGATGTAGGCTACAAAGAGGAATTTTTGCACGGTTACTTCTTTTTTCCCAAGCCTATTCCACGGTCCTCACATTTATTTATATAAAATTGCTATCCTAAGATGCCTTTGAGGATTTGTTGCACGTTCGTATCCTAAGCTAAGATGCCTTTGCTAAAAAATCTTGTATCATTTATGATTACTTTCCATTTGGTTAGTTTTTATTGGCTAATGAATCATTTCCTTCCAAGTATCTAGCTTCTTGAGTTTTCTACATTTTCCTTATCCCTTGCTTATTCTTCATGTGCAACTCCTAATATGAAGGCATTCCATTTGTTTTTTATTTCATACGGATGGTGCTTTGGTTTTAATAGGCTCTTGCATTTTGAAATATCTTAAGGCATTAATGACTACTTTCCACATGGACCAATGAAAATGTGCTAAGCTCCTTAACCCTCCATATGTCCATTCTTGAATTTTCCTAAAGCTTTTCTCCCTTGATCTTATATCATACGGTTAAGGCTTATTTCCTAGAACTGTAACATCCCCAAAATTATAAAAATGTGATGATAATTGGATACAAGTATGTTTAGAGAAAAATAATTATATCCCTCTTTCCATGATGTAGAAATTACTAGAAAATCCAAAATCCTTAATTTAAAAATTTCAAAAATGCCCTTGGACATTTTTGAAAATAACCAAAATACCCCTAGGTTGAATGGCATGATTACCAAAATGCCCCTAGGCCAAAAAATGCTCAAATAACTTTAGAAATTTTGTAGAAACTTGATGAAATTATAAAATACACTTAGCTGACTAAGTATCAACATATTTTATGACAAAAAAACTCTAGAATAAAATTTCTACAAATTTTGGAAGATGACAACTTTGAAGCTGTATTCAAGAAAACTCAAGCATCAGAAAAATATGGAAAAATGGTACATAAAATCTATAGAATTTTCTCTTAATTATAGGAGGAATAGACCTATTTAATAAAATGGTTTAGTAATTTTGATGGTCAGAAGAAGTATAGACCAATCAAAAATAAGATAAAGATGTAGTCTAGAATGAAAGGTTTATGTATTGCCCTATATAAGACTGCTTGGGATTAATTTAAACTATCATTGGGATAAATTCTTAGGAACATCTAGAATTCTAATATTCAAAATTTTCTTT
>PYAF01004745.1:349005-359083 GCA_007407185.1 Glycine tomentella | reverse complement strand
GTGATGCTCCAGATCTTGTTTCCTTTGTTATTTGCTTTTATTCTCCTCTTTTGACCTGAAATTGCACAATTGATATTGAAATAAGATAAAATAAAATAATATTAATAAACTAACCAAAACTAAACTAAATCCTAATTATTTAATCAAAACATAAGCTAAAACTATTCTAAAAATAAGATGTGTTTGCAACACATCAACTCACTCCCTTCCAATTGGTCTATGGCAAATATTTTCATTTACCTGTTGAGTTAGAGCACAAAGCTTACTGGGCATTGAAATTTTTGAATTTTTATTTGAATATAGCTGGTGAACACAAGAAGCTCCAACTTCATGAATTGGAGGAATTAAGATTTCAAGCTTATGAGAATTCTAAGCTTTATAAGCAAAGAGTTAAAATTTATGGTGATAAAAAGCTTTTAAAAAGGAATTTTTAGCCTGGTCAATAGATTTTTTATTTAACTATAGATTGAGATTGTTTCCAAGCAAGCTGAAATCTAAGTGGTCTGGACCATTCTTCATCAATGAAGTCATGCCACATGGAGTTGTGATACTAGAAGATCCAGCCACAAAGAGGACATGGACTGTAAATGGCAACAGAATCAAACACTACTTGGGTGGTGATGTTGAGAGACTTACGACAGTGGTCCAACTGCAGGAAAGTTGAGCTACAACAAGGACGTTCAGCTAAAATGACGTTAAAGAAGCGCTTCTGGGAGGCAACCTAGTATTTCTAAACCTTTCTTTTATGTTGTGTGTGTTTTATATCTTGTGTTGTGCATTTATATTTCATTACTTAATATTTAAGCTCTATTGAAAAATTATGCTTTATAAAAATATGTTCTGATTTATAGTTTAATAAGTCGATAGTTAGTATGAAATTGCGTTCTTAATATGGTTTTAGTAATGTTGAGTTTGAATATTTAAACATAAATGGAAACGTGAAGAACAAAATTTGGGAGGAAGAGTGTAGTAATTTAAATTTCTACTCACTAAAAAAAAATTCATTAACTCGCCTGGGCGAATGGACGTCAGATTGAAAAATAAAAAGGGGTGAAATCAGATTTCACCCCACCTCAAAATCCTTTCTCTTCTCCAAACCAAGCATCTCATGCTCTCTCTCCCAAAACTCGCCCAAGCCATTTCCATATCCAGAATTTCAAATCTTTCACGCACCACTTCATATCACTCAAGTAAGTATTACATTTCCTTCCACTTTCATGTAATTTTAAAATAGTGTTATTTTTGTTTCTATTGTTTTTCTGTAAAGTTCAATATAGTTAGGTAATTAGACACAACTTGATCAAAATCTGTTCAAATGTGTGTTATTCTATGGTATTCTTTCTCCTAATGATGTTCTTTGTATTTGTGTATATCATATTTGTACAACCTCCTCATTTACACATAGTAATTCATGTGCACATAAGTTGTATGATGAAATGTCACAATGGTTAGCCATGTTTTCTGTCTTAAATTTGCACGAATGTTACTTCCTAAATATGTTTGGACATCTTCTTAAAATGATAAGCTAACTTAGTTCATTGGAATAGTTTTGTTTGCATGCTAAGCCTGTGAATTAATCATGAATTATCAATTGTTATTGGTTCTAAAGCACATAAGTTATTCTTCAAAGGATTAACTTGTTTGAATTAAAATGGCATAACACGTTCAATATTAGTTGGCTGAATTAATTGTATTAGAATAGCTACATGAATTGTTTGTTGAAGGTTGGAAATTTTGTTGCACATTGAATAGTTAATTTTAGTGATATATTGTAAGTTGAACAAAGGGTTATTAGGATTTGGAAAACTGAAAGAAAAGTATATTGGTATTCATAATAATTTCAGTTTGGATTTGACCTTATTGCAGATGGCTCCAAAGAAACTTGAACTTAAGAAGGCTAGAAAAACTCCTATTGGTGAAGGGTCTAGCACATCTCTACCTATGGACTTTGTTTATGATGAACATAGATTTCACAGTGAGGAGCACCAACACCGTTTTGAATTGATCAAAGATTGGTCCTTCCTCAAAGAAATAAGAGTTCAATTAGCAGAAGCCAAATACCCTAAGTTCACAGAGGAGCTGACTAAGAGAAACTAGAGACAACTGGCAGAACCAATGCCAAAATACGACCTTGAGGTTGTCTTGGAATTTTATGCTAATGCCTAGCCTACTAAAGAGGGAGTTCCTGACAAACGTTCCAACGTGCGAGGCCAATGGATCCCATATGATACCGATTCAATTAATCAATTTTAAGGGGGGCAACAATGTGAGTACACTTCCTAGAGAAACATTATTTCAGCTTTTGATGAAGAGGCTATAACTCAATTACTTTGTTTCCCAGGTTATGAATTTGCTCATAACATTGCAGGGAAACAGGTAAGACTTATGAGAACCAATATGAGCACTCTTACTCAAATCTGGATGACTTTTCTCTTGAGTAATATCCTTCTGAGTGATCATAACTCTGATTTACCAGATCAGTGTTCATGTGGCCCAATTGATATCAGATTCCCTTCATCAGTTCGTAATTACAGAGCCTCCTAGACACCCACTGAACCCAGATAAGTCAAATAAAGCTCTAGGATTTCTAGCCTTAATAACAGGATTATGCAAGTTTTATGGAGTACAGGTCCTACCATCCAAAGCCATCCAACCTCCTATTAATAGGTCTTTTATTGAAAAATATTGCATATCAAGACAGGTTCAACAGCCACCACCAGAGCAGCCGCCATCATTGTAGTCCATCTCAACTCACCTCCAGAGGATGGAATTCCAGATGCATACATATATGCATCATATGGCTGACCAACAAGCTGCCAAGTATTGGGACCAAATGCAGCTGAATGAAAGCTTTTATCACTATACACTGCACCAGCAGCGCTTGGATCTAAATCCCTTTCCTTGGCCTACCCCTAAACAATTTAGAACTAATATTGCATGGCCTGGAGACAAACCTATTTTTCAGGAGGTGGCAGATCCTGCGGCTGACCAAGGTCTTGCGACTGACCTAGGAGTTGCAAATGAGAAAAGAGGAGAAAGAATAGATGTTTACGAAGACATGGTCCATGATCTTGCTGATTATCTCATTTGAGGAGACTGAGCTCCTCAGCCATGATCTTCTAAAATTTGTGACACTGTCTTTATATTTCTTTATCTCTTTGTATTAAAATTCAGTACTTTATTTCCTTAATTACTATGTTGGATTTTTGCTTGGATAATTGCACACATTTATAATAATTTTTTGGATATGCGAACTCTGATAGTGTACACAGAGGGTTTCCTCTTTTTGGAAAGTACACATTTTTTATTAAATTTTGTTTTGTTAACATTGTAGAATAGATGTAAATCTTTTTGGGACTTAAAAGAAAAAAAAATCTTGGCCATAACATGTTTTGAAAAGAATCAACAGATAGTGTTTTTGAAAATTGCTTTTGAACTTGGATCAGAACACAATAAAATATTTTTTTGGAAACTTTGAGAATGAAAAACAAATGAATGATTTTCCAAATACCAAATGAAGGCAGATGTTTTTACATGGACTTGATAAAGAACAACTTTCTAGACACTGATTTGATTTGAAAATGGAAAACATACCTTAAGCTTAGTGATTGTGTGTACCCACAAAAATTGCATTGAGTGTCCTCGCTGATATGTTCTATAGTTGATGTTGCATAAATTTCTAATTGTCATAACATAAGATGCATGGATATGATGTAGGCCCTCTTTCTTTCTTGTATAATTTAAGCCATTGGCCAAAAAGCTATCCCAATGAATACTGATTTACCATTTGCAAACCCTATGAGCCAAACCCTTGGTATTTGTTGGACACTAACCTAGGATAAGAGTTTCCTACCTTACCTTAGGATAGGAAAGCAAAGGGGTTTTGGTTGGAAAATTCTATCATTAAGTGGCTAATGTCATGCAAATAAAATACTTGTTTTACATGTGGCTATTTATGTAAAAGAAAAGAAAGAAAAGTAAAATAAAAAAAGAAGAAAAAGAAAAAGGGAAACAAGTTCCTTGTGAATAAATAAATATATGAATTATGTACATTATGTTATAAACTGTACAAAGTATTGTAAATTGTAAAAGATTTGGTGATTGGGATGTTGGTATAGGAAACATTGATAACTTGGTAGAAAAGGAAAGAAATAGGAAGTGATGATAACTTGTTTTATTTTTGTTTGCTCTCCTACTCTTAGGGTAACTTTGAATGTCCAAAAAACCCAAGATTTCCTTGAAGCCAGGCCTAACCCTAAAAGTCCTAATGATCCATGATAATTATGTACTTATCTTTGATGGGAAATGAACTACAAAAAAAAAAAATTGATCTATGACATATCAATGTTGGAATTGAGAAGAAACACTTACTTGTGGGAGAATTAAACACCTTTGAAACGTTCTCCTCTGTTTAAATCAATCAAGTGTTTTCTCTGATGTTCTTTAGAAATAAAATGTGAAATAATCTTAATCTCATTTGGTTTCGTGAATTTCATCTTTTGTGTCTTTATTTCTCATTGTTGATTATTTGAAAATGTTGTTCTGATCACTTTAAAGACTGATTCTTTACAAAGAATGTTCATACAATTTCGATATAGAAATATTGAAGCACTTTCCTTTATACTTCTAATAATTGCAATTTTATTTCCTTACATTGCTTGAGGACAAGCAAGGTTCTAAGTTGGGGATAGTTAATAAGTGTCATATTTTAGTTAATAAGTGTCCTAACTGTCTATACAACTCACCATGATGACACCTTCAATATAGATCCACGCAATGACAACGTCGACAAAGGACCAAAGCCAATTGAGGAACTCGTCAAATTGCAGCTCGGACCCAAACCTGGGCAATGTAAACAACTCAACAAAGACCTCATCGATTATGAGCACAGACACATAGCCGACATGCTTGGCAAAAATGCAGACTTGTTTGCTTGGCAACCATCTAACATGTCGGGCATTGATCCCAGCATCATATGCCACAAGCTAGCAATATGCCCACAGGCTAAACCGATTGCCCATAAGAAACAGAAGTGGGAGAAGGCCAACAAGTTACTAAAGGACAACTTTATCAGAGAAGTCAGATATTCTACCTGGCTCATCAATGTCGTAATGATCAAAAAGGCCAATGGCAAGTGGCATATGTGTACAGACTTCACCGACCTCAACAAGGCATGCCCAAAAGACATGTTTGCCTAGCATTGACAGACTAGTCGATGGTGTGTCAGGGTTCTAGATCTTGAGTTTCTTGGATGCATACTCCGGGTACGACCAAATCAGGATGTGCACCCCAGACGAAGAGAAGACGACATTCAATACTGAAGATGCCAACTACTGCTACAGGGTCATGCCTTTTGGCCTAAAAAATGCAAGGGCACATATAAACGGCTAATAGATCAGGTCTTCAAAAAATAGATCAGATGCAATGTCGAGGTCTATGTTGATGACATGGTCGTCAAATTTCAGAGTATAGCCCAACATGTAAAAGACCTAGAAGAAGTGTTTGAAGAAGTACAGAGGTATGACATGCGTCTTAACCCCAAAACATACACATTCGGGGTGGGTGATGAAAAATTCCTTAGTTTCATGATCACACATCATGGAATTGAAGCCAACCTGGACAAATGTATGGCCATATTACAAATGCATGGCCTAACCAACGACACTGAAGTTCAAAAACTGAACGGAAAACTAGCGACTCTATCCAGATTCCTCCAAAACTCGCTGAAAAAGTGAAGCCTTTCTACAAGTTACTTAACAAAACCGCACCTTTCTTTTGGGACGAAGCTTGCGAGCAGGCCTTTGAAACATTCAAGAAGACAATTACTGCACTACCTGTCTTGAGTCGACCTAGAGCAAGGCACCATTGCTTCTATATCTCTCAGTGGCAGATGAGGCTGTCAGCTCAGCACTTGTCCAAGAACAAGGGAAACATCAACTCCCTATCTATTTCACTAGCCACATGCTACATGACGCCGAGAAACACTATCAAATGATAGAAAAGATAGCCTTGGCACTCGTCACTTCCACTAGACGCGTTCGGCCCAACTTCCAAAGTCACTAGGTGATAGTTAAAACTAAACTGGCAAGCATGATGGTGGCATGGTGAGTCGAATTATCAAAGTTCAACTTCAGTATGCACCTCGTGGTCCAATGAAAACACCGTTCATGGCGGACTTCCTAGCAGAATTTGTGGGAAAAGACAAATCCACCCCAGATTGGTGGAATCTCTACGTGGACGGAGTGTCCAATGTGAAAGGAAGTGGAGCATGTATCATTCTTGAGGGACTTGGCAACATCTCACTAGAACAAGCCCTCAAGCTTAACTTCAAAGCTTCAAATGACCAAGCCGAGTACGAGGCACTTATAGCAGGCCTTAAGTTGGTAAAAGATGTCAAGGCTAAATGTCAAAGGTGATACATTGACTCCTAACTCGTCCAGGGACAAGTCGTTAATAAATTCCAAACTAAAAAAGCTATACTCCTCTAGTATTATTACTTGGCCAAGACGCTTATTGATAGCTTTGAGCATTTTGAACTGTATCATATACCGAGAGAGTAACACTGGGGATGACCTGCTCTCAAGGCTGGCTAGTAATATGAAGGTCGGGCAACTCAAAACCATCATCCAGGAAATACTCCAAATTCCCACCACAGACACCCAAGCGGTAATGGCAGTCAAAGAGGAGGAACCTAACTGGATGATCCCTTACAATAATTTTCTCACCAAGGGGGTACTGCCGACAGATGAAAACAAGTCTCAACGTTTAAAGAGGAAAGCCAGCTATTACGTCATCCTCGATGGCCACCTGTTTAAAAGAGGGCTGACAACACTTCTACCTACCAGACATGACGGATGACGAACTTCAGCTTGGCTAACTCCCTTTCCAAGGAAGCTGCCTTGCTTACAGCCTCTTGGTGGAGTTACCCATTTTCCTCCAAAATCACCAGACTCCTTTGCAGAAGGATCTTGGCGGAGTCTATTGAGCATTGAATCCCTGCCGACCTTATCAAATTTTTGTCAAAAGGGGTCGGAGTTCTTCACTCGAGCACATGCACTACACTCCACAGCAAGTCAATCTCCCTTAAGATATGCATAAACTCGAGGGAGGTGACAGGACAAGAGGAAGATGAGGGCAAAGCAGATGTTGGCACAGCAGGGGGTGGTGGCATAGTATAAGTAATAAGAGGAGGAGGTAGAGGAACAGGAATGGCAGCAGTAGTTGGAGTCGAATCGGCAGGGGTTGGAGCCGGAACGCAGTAGCAATCACCTCCACTAGGGTAGGAGCTCGGACAGTGGGTGATGGAATAGTGGGAGTGGATGATGCAGCAGCAGTTGCCACTACCATAGTCGGAGCCCGGATAGGGGATGGAGAGACCGATACATTAGGAAGAAGCC
Organism: Glycine tomentella; assembly: GCA_007407185.1. Taxonomy (NCBI): domain Eukaryota; kingdom Viridiplantae; phylum Streptophyta; class Magnoliopsida; order Fabales; family Fabaceae; genus Glycine; species Glycine tomentella. The sequence goes on along the minus strand of PYAF01004745.1, from coordinate 351,686 downwards.
CAACGGCCTCCCTCATTGCACACAGGCTGCGAAGGGCCCTAAACTTCTTTCGGCTAGATGTCCCAGCACCATTATCCCTTTTCCTCTTAGCCAAAATAGAGGGGGAGGTGTTGGGGACAACAGCAGTAACATCAACAGGGTCGACCTTGACATCGGGTCAACCCTCTTCTCCAGGTGGAGGATGGACGGGGGCAGGTGGCACAACACCACCATCAGCACCCACATTCTTCACTAATGGCTTCCAGGGGAAATTCCGCATTATACCTGCAAAGCACACAGAGAAATCACAAGTTTCAACCTAGTTCATAATACACACACAAGAAGATAAAGAAGACAAAGGAGGAATAAGGCAGATGAGTTACCATCCAAAGCGGCAAGGGGGTCATCAGACAACGACAGTGACAAGATGGCTCGTGCATCCAAGAAAGCTGGTAGGTGCTCCAGGATTGCTTTGTTCGTCCTCTCCACCAGGGTTAACAAGTCCTCGTTGAATGACTTAAACCTGGTGGGATCAGATTGCCAATAGAATGGAAACGAGGCTTCCCATCCTAGTTAACCATTAGTGGCAGCCCTCAGCCACGACACCACTGTCACAGACCCTGAAGATATGGGCCTTGAAGTGATGGAAGACATTGGAGTCAACCTTAAACAGCTTCATGGACACGTTGTGTAAAGAAACCCAAGCAACCTTCCCTGTCAGCTTCGTTTGGAAGAAAAACAAAAAGACCGACATAATTGGACGAATATTGAAGAACGGACACAAAATCTCGAATGCCCTCACCACTAACCAACTGGTGTAGGTATAGTGGTGAAGCCAAATGTTTTTGTAGTTAAATAAATTCTTATGATGGCATTATAGTAACAAATTGTTTGACCTAGTACAAACTATAACCAAATCTTTTAGTAACTTTATGTCAATTGTGATAGCTTGTTAACTTTTAATGATTGGTATTTAGGTATTATCTTGTGCATTCCTAGATTATGAATTTACTTGGCTTGGTTCAAAATATCAAGATTGTTAAGTTTCGTATATTATTCAATATTCAATAGTCCTTCCTTCAATTATATTGTTTTTTATAAAATTTAATAATAAGAAAATAAAATATATTTAGTTTAATTTTCATTATTATATGACTTTTACTTACAGTTGGATGTTGTAGGTATACATTAATGACTTTTACCTACAGTTAGAGATTGTAGGTATACGTTAATGACTATACCTACACCAAGAATAAATTGTAAGTACTAGCTATAGTGACAGAAAAATACAATCATAGGTAAAGATATGTCTGTAGGTAAAACTTATACATACAGACTAATAACCATCACAATACGACACCTTAAAGTTGATGGGAAAGTGTCGGTAGGTAATTGTCAATTATACTTTTACCTACAGATTATTGACATATAGTGACAAATTTTGTTTGTAGGTATAAGTCAATTTTGTTATAGTAATTACTTTTAAAACATAGTGATATTACAAATAATTTTTAGAGATTATTTAGAGTAACTACTGGAAACAATTAAACTTTTTATCGAGAAGGTCAAACTCAATTGGTTTTCTTTGTCTCTTATCGATGATCAAACAAGGGGAGATAATCATAAATTCAGAGTTCCGATTAAACATCCCAACCATTTGTTTTTTTAATTAAATAAAAGTGGTCATTTTTTAATACTTATTTTCCTCTGTAAGAAAAAATACTTTTTTTCCTCATTTTGGTGTTTTTGTTTGCAAAAGTTGTCCAACCCAATCAATACACCAACACAATATTTGTCCAAAACAAATCATATAACAAACATGAGTATATGTTGTGCTGGCTGAAATATGTCTAATTTAAATTTAGTACTAAATATTTAATGTTGTTTTCTTAAATGTTATTTTGTTAACTGTGTCTTTTCATAATTTTGTGATAGTTTAGAGAAAATTAGTACGAAGATCGAAGGAAGAGAATGAAATTAAGAAAACTTTTAACACCAAAGCCTCTCACAAACTTTTAACACCAAAGCCTCTCACAAATTAAGAAAACTTTTAACACCAAAGCCTCTCACAAAAATAAAAGGCCATATTGGATTGAAAATCGTGTCTATAATGATTTGTTATCACATTGGAATGCACCTGGTTATTGTTCCAAGTGGGCATAGGCAAAAAAAAAAGGCATCTGAAAAGGGTAGGTGTATGCACACATGTTGTAACACCCTGATTTTTTAAGAAATCTTTGTTACATTTTTCTCCGTAAACTATTAGGTAAAATGACGAAAACGCCCCTAGCTATTTTGCGAAATGACCAAAATACCCTTTACCCTCAAAATAACCCGATAACTTTGAAAATACTGCAGGGACTTAAGGACGAGCCAATATACTGTGAGAAAACAAATTATAAACAAAGTAGTTGATAAGAAACCATAAATTAGCATTTCTAGGAATTTTAATAGAAATTTTGGAAAAGAATTTAATACAGGCTAACCGAAGTATCTAAAAAATACAGAAAAATGATGAATACCATTTATAGAATTTTCTTTCAATTATAGAATAAATAGACCTTTTTAACAAGTTAGTTTAGCAATTTTCTTAATTAAACCAAAGTGGACCACTAAGAATTTAGAAAATTACTACTATGAGGCATAAAAGGAAAAAATTGTGCAAGTTGGCCTTAACATTAGAAAGTGGCCGTGTAACATAA
>PYAF01004745.1:301517-348905 GCA_007407185.1 Glycine tomentella | reverse complement strand
TAAAGGAATGTTGAAATGTTGTAGAAACCATGATTAATGTTTAAATTCTAATGATTATGATTTCTATATTATCATGTGGCTGATTATAATTCTTGAATAAGAATATGTTTATTTACCTTTGTGTAATATATTAAAAACCATGATTAATGTTTTAAATACTAATGTTATGTTGAAATCATAATTCATGTTTAAAGTCTAATTATTATGGTATGTTTTGAAATGGACATTAAATTGAAGTGTGGAACATAAAGAATAAAGATTAAATATGCATCACTCATGCATGTGCATATGCCCGACGGGGGTTAAGCCGTGTTACCTCAAGAGCAGGTATGTCAGATAGCTGGACTGAGTCCATGCGTTCAGAGGATTCTGAACTGGGGGGTAGTGTGTTTCAGGGAGGACCACACCACCATGATGATCACATAGGTGGAGGTGACATTCCTACGCGCCCCTGCCCTACCCCGACTGAATGGATAAGTCTGCGCCACTGGAAATGGGGCTATCTTGACTATGGTACCATGTTATAAACTATTGAGATAGTCATGCATCATATAAAAAAGATAAGGATGTGTCTTTCATAAAATTTGTGAATGATTTGGTGAATATTTATAAATTTGCTCTGCTTATTTAAACTGTATTTATCATAAGACTTACCCTGTGTTTTGTGTCGGTGGTTGACACCTGTAATGACCCCAATTTATTTGGGCGAGCAGATGAACAGTAGCAGAGCATGGATGTTGGATTAAGGATATGCGTGGATGATGTAATGAAGATGTTGTGATACTTACTGTTTTATGGTTTGTTTTGTTGTTTTAATATGTATTTGAGACTGTCTGTCTGTTTATTGGCTCTGTACTATGGACTGTTTTATATGGGAACGTAACTATGTTGGATATTTATTAGCTCATTCACCTTAATTACTTTGATGAATTTCTAAGGAATTAGCTTAAGTTTATGGTAACTTAATTTTTAGCAAGTAATAAAAAAAAAAAATTTCCATTCGCAAATTAACTAATTAATAAGCTAAATACGTAAGAAAAGGAAGTCGTTACACATGTGGTTCTATTAGCTTCTAAGATCACGCCATTTGCTTGGTATATACATTAAAATTATAATACATATTTCTTTGTACTTGTTTAATTTACCACTTAATATTTATTTTATAATATTTGTAAATAGTCAAAGGAGCTTGGTTGATCTGCATACATTGATGAGGTCTTTCAGCAAACTCATTTACAAAAGGTTATTGGTCAATTGTCGATGATAGATTTAGGCAGACACATGTGAGACCATTATCTTGCATAATCTTTTATTTTTTAAATGTTTATTATATTTGTGAAAAAATAACTATTTATGAATGACAAGAATATTTTGGTGCTAGACTATCTCAAGCTAGGTTTGATGTTGCATCAAGTGTTGTTGAATCACAAATCACTCCTGTAACGACCCGTCTCGTTGCTACGATATCACTAACTTCTAAATCGTGCAGATCTCAATTTTTATAAAAGCTCCATTGATTTGATTATGAAAATGATGGTAAATTTTTCGTGATAATACAATTATCATACAATGGAACAAATACATAAATGGATACATATGGATGTACATTTAAAACTTTACATATCACTCACATGTCAGAACATAATCTAGTTGTATTTACAAATATTCATGTCTAAAATTACATGACCAACAAAAAGAATCAAGGGACTAACTAAGAAAGAGTTGATTAACAAAACACAACTCTTTTCCAAAAAGAATTCCAACGTTATCACGTCGGTTCAGCAGCTCCAATCAAAAAGAAGATCTCCCTCTAAGGTCACCTACTACTGCTCATTTGCTCCCACGAACGAAGGTTCGTGATCATCACAGGTACCAACCACACTGTACAACAAATGCAAGGGTGAGTTTATTATATAAAATCAACAAACATCAGATAACAACAATTGGAAAGGAAACAACATTACCCACCACAATCACTAACAAAATCCATGATTCCAATACACACTCAACAAACCAATCATCCAATGCATTTCACAACTCAAACAATCATGCATAGAATGATGCATGCACCTGAGTCATCTATCAGCATGCAATGTGGTACCATATCTTGGAAACAGCCTCTCACAGGAAAAATGATTCACCATCTATCAGGGACACCTTATTGTGCACTGGCCATTCCCTCACCCGGTGATTAGCCAGCGTCGCAAGGGAATTCCAAACCTGATGACCCCTTATGATGGAGGTTCATTCCAAGCCAAAAGTCTAGGAGAAAAGCTTGAAGAACTTCCTTTGGTGAGCTTTAAAGGACCCATGACAAGAGCTAGAACCCAAGCACTTCAAGACCACATCAAGGCTAACTTGGACAAGCAAGAGGAAGAACACCAACTCAAGGATAACACGGGCTGGATTTTAATGTCTCAAGTTCAATTTAATCCCAATTAAATTCAGCACTTGTTAGAAGCAAAAGTAGAAACAATAAAAAGACTTTTTAGTGCAATTGTGTAAAGAGGTGTATGTGCACTTGTGTGTAATTTGTGTAGCAACTTAGTAAATTAGTTGGCTGCACTTAAAAGATAAAAATACTGCACCTTTCTCTAAAATGGGATAGCCAAGGGAGTTTAGGACAACCAAGGGTCACTTAGGAGAAGCTTGCACCACAAGCTTCATTAAGCTTGCTTTAGGCTCTTTTAGTGTGCACTAAAAGCTTCATTTGAATTGTCATTTCATGTGCATTAACTTGTAATTTGATGGCCTTTATAAGGTGCCCAAAACTGAATGTAAAGTAACTTTGGTTCATTAATACAATTCTGAAAATTGTTGTGAGAGTTTCTCTCAAGTTCTTGTGCAAGAACCTCTTGTTTCTTAACAATGGCTTCAAGCTATAGTGGTGATTTTTCCTAGACTTATTAGAGAGTTTCTCCATGGTGTCTTCCATCTTCATCCCTAACCTCTCTTCCATCTTCCATTGCTACCATTAAAGAAAGCTTCCAGCCATACATTTTCATGAAAGCTTGGACAGCTTGTGTGTTCTTGAAAGTTGCTTGAAGATTGATTTTCATTGCAAGGTAGATTTGGGAAATTCATGTCTAATGGGTTTAGACATACATCATGTGGTATCTAGAGCCTAAACCTTATGGAGTTCTTCTTCATGTTTAGTTTTAGAACTTCTTCAAAGGTAAAATTCTGCACCAAACCCAAAAACAAAAATCAAAAAAGCTTCTTCAATTCCTTGTGTTATTGTGTTTTTGTGAAAAATTCTTGGTGGTGTGGACTTGTTGTGTGTTCTACCACATAACCCTTGTGTTTCCTTAAAGTTCCATGTGATTTCATGTGTTCATGTTCTTCATGTTCTTTACGTGTTCTTGAAAGTTTTTCAATTTTCTAGTCTTGATTCTTGTCAATTTTTGTTTGTAGTGTTTTTTGTGTTGTATGAACACTTGTTTTGATTCTACTCTCATGCCTAAACTGAATTGAGTTGTTAGAAGCCAATTTTGCAATTGTTATACATCATTTTCGTGAGTCATTCAATTTCCTTTAGGATTTTGTGAACTTGTTCAAAGGAAAAACAAAAGCTGAAAAAAATTATGAAAGAAATAATCAAAGTGCAAAAGAGAAACACTTATGGACAGCCAAACAAATTATTGAATTGTGGCTGGAACAATACAAATAAAAAAGTATTTAGAAGCAAAGAAAGTTACAAAATTACAAGTTCCAAAATTTCCTTTGAACCATAAAATTAAGTGAACTTGTATGACATGCAAATTTGATGAAATTTGGCTTCTAGCAATTGAATTTACCTGGCATATCCTCCTTGTGCAGTTTGGTACAACCAGTATATGTCATTGAGTTGTCTCATTGAATTCCAATTTGAGTTGTGCTTTTCCAAATTTTGCTTTTGTTGTTTGTCTCTTAAAATTTCCAAGTTTTTGTCTTAGAGTTTTCTTGTTCTTGGACTCTTGAGTCTAGCCTAGAATTATTTTCTATTTCACTATAGTAAAGAAGTTTGATTTGATTAGAAGTTTTTGCTTAAGAACTATAGAAAAGACTAAGAGTGAAAAAAGGCAAGAGAAAACATTATAGAAAAAAGCCTAGAAAGTGTGCAAACACGAGTGAGAGTGATAAACACTTAGAGAGGGGTGAGAATTTTCTTATATACTTGTGTTTTTGCTAACCATTTCTTTTAAAGGATGAGCTCAATAGGAGATGAGGCTTTGTCACCTAGAAACACTAGGTTGATGGAAGCCATGACAAAACAAATGGAAGACTTCCAAACTAAAATGGATGCAAAATTTGAGGAGTTTAAAAGGAAGACTCAAAGGAGGAGGAGTCCAAATGGTAGTGTGGATGAAAAGGCTCATAGTAGTAGGAGGGTGAGTGAGTATGCTTCCTCTCATGGAAGAAATTATTATGATGATAAGAGTGAGAGGAAGGAGAGAAGAGAAAATAATGATAGACGAGAAGTCTACAAAGCTCAAAGGGTGGAGCAACAACTAAAAAGGAGAAAAGATTTCTTTTCCAAGACCAATGGGGATGCAACTTCTAGTTGGAAAGACAAGCTTAAAAGGGAGGCTTCTCATGTGAAAAATAAGGAAGAAAAGGTGGAGAGCTCAAGAAAAAAAATTAGGGATCCTACTCCAACAAGATCAAGCAATATCAAGTGTTTAGAGTGCCTTGGTAAAGGTCACATTGCTTCTCAATGTCCTAACAAGAGAACCATGATTTTGCTTGAGGAAGGAGACATAAAAAGTGAGTCTTCAAGTGACTCAACAAGTTCTTCAAGTGAAAAAGAAGAAGAACTTACACTAGTGGAGACCGAAGAGGGTGATGATCTCTTAATGGTAAAGAGAATGCAAGAGCTGGAAAAAAATAATGCACTTGAAAAAAATACTGCACCTACAAAAGAGAAGAATAGTGACCTATCAAAGAGAAAAATAAGTGAGAAGAAAAGCAAAGAGAAAGAAAATGAGAGCAAAAAAATTCATGAGATTAAAGAGAGCTTATTCTTGAGTGAAAAGCAAATCAAGAGAGTGTTATTGGCTCAACAACCTCTTTATTATATGCTTCCAAACTCTCTTTGTTTACATGTTGAAAAGGAAGGAGAAAAATGGCACAAAGCTATGCAACCTTTTTTGGATGAAGTTGCTTTCCAAACATGGAAGGATAAGTTGTATCATGCACCTATTCTTACATTGCCTAATTTTAATGCTTCTTTTGAATTGGAATGTGATGCATCTAATGTAGGCATTGAGGGGGGTTTTATTCAAGATAAACATCCTATTGCTTATTTGAGTAAGAAATTGAAAGGTGCATGTTTGAACTATTCCACTTATGATAAAGAGTTGTATGTGTAAAATATGGGAACACTTCACACTTAACCAAGAGGGGGGTAAATTGGTTAGGTTTGGTAATTCAAAATTTTCTTGAACAAAATCAGAGTTTTTCCCTTTTGGATCTTTATCACTTTTAGAAACCAAGAACCTTTATTCAATCTAATGCTCAACCCAAGATATACAATAGCTCAAGAACTTTGATGATAACTAAAACTTACAGTCAAGAATAACAAAATATAATCAATATAAAGAATATAAACAACACACAAAGATTTATACTGGTTCACTTCAAACACTATGAAGCTACATCTAGTTTTCTTCCATTTAACACTAGAATGGAGTTCCACTATTGCAATCAGTTCTTACAAGTTATTACAAAGTCTCTCTTTATCAACCCTAGATAAAGTTCAGAAATCTAAAATACTATTAGATTCTTAGAGACATCCCACTGAGAACACTACTCAGTAAATCCCCTAGAGAAACCATATCTCTAGATTACAAGCAAGAAACCCATTTACAATAGACAAACAAACACAGAATTCAAAATAGAATTACAACTTCAAAGACTAAGGAAAGAAGTCACCAGACGATCCAATGAATAATATGCATATGAATGATTTCACCAGGTTAAAGAATGAATACAAGCTCAGAACATCACTTTCCTCAAGCTTTGAAAAAAAATTTCTTGCTTCACTAATCACTTAACAACCCATAAGAATTTTTTTGAATGCAAGAACTCAATGAACCCAGAAAAACCACTAAAAGAATGTTTAGAGAGCCTTAGAATGCTTAGAGTACGAATTGATCAAGTTGAAAAATAAGCTGAGTGAGGGTTCTATTTATAACAAGCTTTTCTAACCGTCAGTAATCGATTAAATGTACTCAACAATCGATTATTTCATTTATGTAATCGATTAAACCAAGCAAGTAATCGATTAAAGAGTTCTATAAAAATCTGGGTTCAAGTAACGAATAGAATAATCGATTATTTCGATACGTAATCGATTAAAACAGGAAGCTTTATAACCATGAATTAAACTATGTAATCGATTACAACTTCTGGTAATTGATTAATGCAGGAAGCTTCATAATCATGAAATGGGCAGAGTAATCGATTACAAATTCTGGTAATCGATTAAAAGTAGCAAGATGTGTAAAGCATAGGCATATGATGTAATCGATTACAATATGTGGTAATCGATTAAGACAGAGAGATGATATTTCCTGGTAAGCCTATGTAATCGATTAAGCTTAATGGTAATCGATTAAAATGATCAACAAAGCAGTTTATATGTAAGCTAAGGTAGATTAATCGATTAAATCGACATGTAATCGATTACATTGTTCTTGAAAAGTTTTCTAGAAAGCACAAAGAACAATATAATCGATTATTACGAATAAGTAATCGATTAAATCAGTAGAAAATATATTTTTCCAAAAACCTTATGTTTTAACTATTAGACTTAAGCATTTTATCAATGCCTTGTTAATTCTAATCATTTAAACCAATTTAATGAATGAATGATGTGAATGCAATATTCTTGGATCATCAGAAATGCCTTTTCCTTTTACATTTATTCACTTATAATTCTTCAATACTTCAAGGCATGTTGAAAGCTAAAACTCAGCTTTGATCTTTTGTCCATTCTTCAAGTAATTACATTGAATCCAACAGTATGCACTTGTTAGAGTCTTGCAAACTTGGCAACATTATCTTTTACCTAAGGAATTTTTGATACATAGTGATCATGAATCTCTTAAATATTTGAAAAGCCAAGGCAAACTTAACAAGAGACATGCTAAGTGGGTTGAATTCATTGAACAATTTCCTTATATTATTAAACACAAGCAAGAAAAGTTGAATGTGGTAGCGGATGCCTTATGAAGGAGGCATTGTTTGATTTCTATGTTTGAAACTAAGTTGCTTGGTTTTAATCACATAAAGGAATTGTATGCAAGTGATCATGGCTTCTTTAGTATTTTTGCATTGTGTGAAAAAAGGGCTCATCAAGGATATTTTATACACGATGGTTTCTTGTTCAAGGAAAAGAAGCTATGTGTTCCTAAAAGCTCTTTGAGAGAACTTTTCATTAGGGAAGCACATGAGAATAATTTGATGGGGCAATTTGATGTGGACAAAACTTTGGCTATTTTACATGAACATTTCTTTTGGCCAAAAATGAGGCATGATGTGCATAAGCTTATTTCTCAATGCATTACTTGTCATAAAGCTAAATCTAGATTAATGCCTCATGGTTTGTATACACCTTTGCCTATTCCTAACTCCCCTTGGGTTGATATTTCTATGGATTTTGTGCTTGGTCTACCAAGATCCAAGAGGGGAAAGGATTCTATCTTTGTTGTTGTTGATAGGTTTTAAAAGATGGCACACTTCATTCCTTGCCACAAGAGTGATGATTCTTGTGAAGTAGACAATCTTTCCTTCAAAGAAGTGGTGAAACTACATGGATTGCCAAGAAGCATTGTGAGTGATAGAGACACCAATTTACTTAGCCACTTTTGGAAGACTTTGTGGGGTAAGCTTGGAACAAAACTCTTGTTTTCATCAACTTGTCACCCATAAACGGATGGCCAAACCAAGGTGGTAAATAGGACATTGGGACAACTCCTTAAATGCTACATCAAGGGTAATTTGAGAACTTGGGAGGAGTGTCTACCTCACATTGAGTTTGCTTGCTTACAATAGAGTAGTTCACAAGACTATTTCCTTATCTACTTTTGAAATTATTTATGGCTTTAATCCTTTAACTCCTCTTGATTTATTGTCTTTACCTAACACTTCTTCTATGGTTAATCATGATGCTTTGTCTAAAGCTTCTTATGTTAGGAAGTTGCATGAACAAGTGAAGGCAGATGTGGAGGGAAAGATGGAACAATATGTAAAGAAAGCCAATAAACACAAGAAGAAAGTGATCTTTAATGAAGGAGATTTGGTGTGGCTTCATTTGAGGAAGGATAGATTCCCTCATGAATGGAAATCCAAGCTCCAACAAAGAGGAGATGGACCTTTAAAGATTTTAGAGAGGATCAACAACAATGCTTACAAACTTGAGTTGCCTAGTGAGTATGGTGTGAGTAATACTTTCAATGTTTGTGATCTTTCTTTGTATGATGTAGGTATAAGTGGGGAATCAAACTTGAGGACAAGTTTCTCTCAAGAAGGAGGGGAAGATGGAGGTTCATTCCAAGCCAAAGGTCTAGAAGGAAAGCTTTGGTGAGCTTTAAAGGACCCATGACAAGAGCTAGAACCCAAGCACTTTAAGACCACATCAAGGCTAACTTGGACAAGCAAGAGGAAGAACACCAACTCAAGGATAACAAGGGCTGGATTTTAATGTCTCAAGTTCAATTTAATTCCAATTAAATTCAGCACTTGTTAGAAGCAAAAGTAGAAACAATAAAAAGACTTTTTAGTACAATTGTGTAAAGAGGTGTAGGTGCACTTGTGTGTAATTTGTGTAGCAACTTAGTAAATTAGTTGGCTGCACTTAGAAGATAAAAATACTGCACCTTTCTCTAAAATGGGACAGCCAAGGGTCCCTTAGGAGAAGCTTGCACCACAAGCTTCATTAAGCTTGCTTTAGGCTCTTTTAGTGTGCACTACAAGCTTCATTTGAATTGTCATTTCATGTGCATTAGCTTGTAATTTCATGGCCTTTATAAGTTGCCCAAAACTGAATGTAAAGTAACTTTGGTTCATTAATACAATTCTGAAAATTGTTTAGAGTTTCTCTCAAGTTCTTGTGCAGGAACCTCTTGTTTCTTATGAATGGCTTTAAGCTATTGTGGTGATTTTTCCTAGACTTATTGGAGAGTTTCTCCATGGTGTCTTCCATCTTCATCCCTAACCTCTCTTCCATCTTCCATTGCTGCCATTAAAGAAAGCTTCCTGCATACATTTTCATGAAAGCTTGGACAACTTGTGTGTTCTTGAAAGTTGCTTGAAGATTGAGTTTCATTGCAAGGTAGATTTGGAAAATTCATGTCTAATGGGTTTAGACATACATCACCTTAGTACCTACATTCTCAGCCCACGGAAACCTACAGGTACGAGTGTGCCTTCATTCTATTTCTCCACATACAAATGAAGTATAAAACATGGGCATCATCAATGTATGACCAAGGCCAGGAACAAATCCTTCCTCGCAAGGATGACCAGTCATACACCCCCATGTACATACCTAACAGACCAATGTGAGCTCACCGATGCACTGACCGAGGCTAGGAACAAATCCTTCCCCGCAAGGATAACCAACCGGTTATTGCACCCCACGTGTATATACATAGCATACAACCATGGCACCATCAATGTATGTCCATGGCCAGGAACAAATCCTTCCCCACAAGGATGACCCGTCATACACCCCTATAGGCATCCATGTATATCTACATCACATAATGATAACCATGGGCACCATTAATGCATGATCATGGCTAGGAACAAATCCTTCCCCGCAAGGATGACCAATCATGCACCCCGATGGGTATCAATGTACATATACATCACACCATCGCAATATCATCAATAACATATATCAAATACATCGTATTTCAACATTATCCTAATAAACATCAACTTCATCTCATTTCAACATCAAAAACCATTTCATCATCATCTCATTTAAACATCATAAACCACATCATATTATATCAGTTATACATCATCATTATCTCATTCAATCATCAACACATCAATAACATCTCATTCATCCATAATCCATAATACCGTGAGACTGGTATTTTAGGAAAATTCTAAATTAAAGAGGGAGACTACAATATAGAAAACACACTTTTATGTCATACAATTATGTCTCAAAACATCAAGATTTCATCATCACAAAAGAAAATCATAACAAAAAATATCATAACAACCAAATTTCTTAGGACATATGATTTGGTTCTTCCTATAATCTATACTCATATAACAGTCATTAAATTCTCATCTTTTAGCATGTTAAACTAGACTTCCTAAAAAGGTATCACATGCCTCAATTGGAGTTATAAAACTCTAGATATAATATTTTAAAAATAGAACTTCAAATCTGCCAGCAGTATCAAAATTTCATACTAACATCTCCTAGTGTTTTCACGATTTCAAGCGGTAAAAATTCTAGTTTTAGCTGAAATTTATATATGTTATATTTGACATTTAGATCTTTAATTCCATTTAGATCTTTAGGACAGCTTGACCTAAAATAATTTCTGGGAATGATTCACAACTTAGTTTGGTCCCATATTTTAGGAAAACATAGAGGACATCCTAAGCTTTAAAATGAGTGGTCAAACATCTCGTTTGGTTAAGTATAGAAGGAGATATGGAAATTTCAAAACAGTCCAAAATTCAGCTTACAACCATACGAATAATCTCAAGAATCAAATGATAAATAAACCTAACTTTCACCTACCTCAAAAAATTTTTCTTCCAATTCCTCCAAGTATTTGGCTGCACCTCAAGTTATTGAAAGAATGAAAGGCTTGTCTAGTATTTGATGCTTTGGAAAGGTGAAGAAGGCAATAGAAGTGAAGGACTATGGTTTCTATATCAAGAAGGAAGTGAGAAAGCAAAGTGAAGAGAGAAAATGCAATTGGCCGTAAGTTTGAGGGGAAGAGCATGACTTGTGCAGAATTTTAATTCAAGGGGGTATTTATAGGAAAAGATTTAGTTAGGATGTAAAGAAATTAGTTAGGATGTAACTTAGTTAGTCTTTGGTTTGGTTCTAAAGTAACTAAGTAATCATGACCTTAAGATATTTTAATTTTATGTATTAAATGCATGCTTACTAAGCAAGAAGCAAGATTCCTTTGAGCTTGGCTGGCCTATGCACGTGGAATGGAGTTTTCAAGAAGTCAAATCTGATTTTTCCTAAGCTTGGTTGCAAAATTATCTTTTATACAAAGTTCTATAGCTTACACGTTAACCTACACATGTTTTCACATCCATTTTGCTGAAAAATCTCACGTATAAGCTTGCTCGGTCTTATGTTTTTGTTTCTTTTAATTTATATCTAGTGTACTTCATGTGTCTTCCAATTCATATACTAGTTACGTATGTGACATACATTTAAAATCTTAAGCCTTTGCCAAAAATCCTACACAGCTAGGATTGGTTTCTTTTCTTAATTTAACTAATCATAACTAAATATATTCTAAGCACTTCTAAACTTGTCACTTGAATCCATTAGCTTCTATCATATCCTTCTGGTATTACACTACCACCACAAGTGTTTCTCATGTGATAATTTTCCTCATCATATTATCACACATAGTCTGAAACTATAGCTCATGATAGCTTTAAATATTCATGCAATGTTCTTTCATTTTTACTGTAATGTTTATTTACTTGCATTTATTATATTAGATAGTAAAATTTAGAGACTTACCTAATCATAAATTTTCGGTTAATCTAGGTACTCTTGTGATATTTATCTGTTACTAAGGGTAATTTGGTAATTTGTCATCTTAGGGGTATTTCTATAATTTCCTCATGTCTCTACAAAATATCTAAGATAAAATATTTAAGGGTATTTTGGTAGTTTGTTACTCACTTTAGGGGTATTATTGTAATTTTCACTTCAAAATATCTAATCAAATATCTAAGGGTATTTTGGTAATTTGACACTTACTCCAGGGGCATTTTTGTAATTTCAACTTTAAGGGTAATATGGTAATTCTTATATCAAGGGAAAGGGTAATATGGTCATTCTCCTTTAAGCATTTTTGTAATTTCTCTTTTTATCCCTAACTAACATATTTAAATTTTTGGGATGTTATAGCCACTGCTATTCCCTAGTCATTCTGATTGTGAATAGTGAAATAGTGGTCTTATTTTCCTAATAAATTGTGATTGACATTGGTTTTGAAGGCTTTTTAAGTCGGTTCTATGAAAAACTGTCTTAGAAGTCATTTTCTAAGACGGTTGTTCAGATAATCATCTTAGAAAGTCATTTTGTACGACAATTTTTTAAAAAATTATCTTCAAATCCTCATTTTTATTTTACATTTTAAAAGAAAAACGAAAGAAATTCTAAGACAGTTTCTATGAAAACCAATGTAGAATCCAATATTCTAAGTTGGTTCAAAAACTGTCGTGGAAAGTGATGACTTTCCATTACGGCAGCTTCAAAGACGGTTTGCAACCGTCGCGGAATGCATCTAATAACCGACTTTAAAGTGCTTTATTGTAGTAGTGCCAACTTTTACACAGCTACTACACACAAGAGATATGACAACACTATCTTATGTGAGAACATGAGAACAACTAATAACAACAATTGAATCAAGATTAAAAATAATAAACGATTGAGATTAAAATATTTAAAATTTAAAATTAAAATTTAATATATCATCAAATCTCTAAAAGATTAACAAACAACAACAAACATAATTGTTGCCACCATCACCATCATGATTGTTGCTACCACCACCATGATCACCATTATAGTCACCACTATAATTGTTGTTGCCATCACCATCATCATCAACCACCACCAGTCATCAACCTCCACCACCTTTGTCATCATGACCTTCGTTGTCGTTGTTATCACTACCATGACCACCACAATCGTCATCAACTGGCACCACCGCAGTCACCATGACTATTGTCATCATCGCTGCCATCACCACCGTCATGGTGGTGCCGGCAACAGTAAGAATGACGGTAATGGCAATGAAGGTGGTGGTGGTGGTGATGGTGACGACATTGACGGTGATGACGATCATGCTAGTGGGAGTGGTGACAGTCATAGTGATGACGATGGATTAATGATAATTAAAATATTTTAGGACATAATTTGTTTGATGAATTTTTTTAAAATTTAAAAGTTATATTAGATAAAAATTTAAATTTTCAAATATTTTAATATCAATTGTATGTTATTTTGAATCATAATCTAATGATTATTATTAGTTGTTCTTATGTTCTCACGGAAAAATGTATACTCATAAGAATTGCATTATATATATATATATATATATTTATAATAATGAATTTGAATCATAATTCATAATATATAATAGTTGTATTATTAATTAAAATGTTCAAATCATTTTTTATTATCATAATTAAATATTTCATAATTAAGTAGTCACTTTAATTATCATACTTATATATTTTTGTGAATTAAAAATAAAATAAAATAATTTAGTGATGTTTCAGTGTTATCCTAAAATTATTTTATATAAATCAAGAAAATAATAAATAAAATAAAATAAAATAATAATTTTATAAAACTAACATTATAAATAAATAATAATAATATTAATAATAGAATAAAAAATTAAAGTAATATTTATTAAGAATATCAATAAAAAAATAATTAATATTATATTAAAAATTAAATATAATACTTATTTTAGGATAAATATTTTAAAAAATATGACACTGACGAAGAAAAAAATATAATTAAACTCATGATTGATTTTACACTTTTACTAATTTGATATTTTCCTTCTACGCTTCTACATAAGGAAACCGAGCCACTTTATTAAAAATGCTTTTACATTCTCTCTGGTCTCCATATATGTGTGGCCTGTGGCCATGCTTCCGTTTCAATCTCTCTCGGGTAACATTTTATCGTATTACGTCGTAGCACCATGCATTAATTAATGAAAATGAAAAATAATAGGACAACGGTTATGGTCTTTATCAATGTCTAATCAAGATCTTATCAATGACTTTTTTCTATTTGGAGTTTTGTATACCAGTCAACTCGCGAATCCCATAATTCAGAAAATTTTCCTAACTTTCCAATAGAAAGGTCATGCAGCTGCTTTATCCTTGTCGGCACATTTGTTTATCTGTTTTTTGTTTTTATTTAGATATTATTCGTTCAATTTTATTTAGCTATTTACTTAAAAAAAATACTTTTAGAGTATTTCATAAAAAAAAAATTCTTTCAAATGTAAGAAAAAAGAAGAAGAAAATAGAACAAAATGATTTAACGTTGAGTTTAATTTAATATATTAGAAGAGCAACTACACCAGTACGATGTGTTTGCTCATGCTAGTTACTTTTTATTTTGCTTAACAAAATTTTTGTATGGAGTCTCTTTTTGGATAAGCTATTTTAAAATTTTAAAGAATTTCAAATACTTCAATTGAAAATTTTTTATTTTTAAAATTCTGTGTTTGGATAAAGAAATTAAATTTCTTCATTCTTAAAATTTTGTGTTTGGATAAAGATATTGAATTTCTTCATTCTTAAAATTTGGATACGATAAATAATTGTAGAAATAATTTTTATTACAAAATTACATAAAAAAATTCCACTCATAGAAGATAATTGGAATTTCGGTAATTATGAATCAGTTTAGAGACTTAAATCAAAAACAACAGAAAGCATCGAGAAGATAATAATAAAAATAATAATAGTAAATAAAAATGAATCTCATTAAGTAAAGAAATAAAAAAAATTGATAAAACATCATTAGGTATCATACATAGGGTAATAAAAAAAAAAGAGTATTAGTAGCAGCTTCAGCTAATGTATGTAATCACGTATGAAGAAACTCAATCCAAAGCATTGAGACCAGCACAGGCCTACAGGGCTCCAAATGAACTGAACCAGAAACTTTTGTCCATTCCTACTGTTAAGGTTAAATGTTCTCCCTTCGCCTTCTTTCGTAATTGAACCAATATAGCCACCGCAACCACCCGTTATATACAAGCCCTTGCACAAATCTCCAATCTCGGTGGGCACAATGGGGTCCTCACCTGCGTACCACGCGCTCACGAGCGAGTTTGACGAGAGCTCCTCCAGTTCGTGCTCGATCACGCTCCCTATGTTGTCCACCCCGATATTGTCGTTCGACGATGTAAGGTGGTCAGGGCCTTCGTCGCCTATGTACCCAGGGACGAGATAAGCGCAAACCTCGAGGCACTATTTTCCGAAGTTCCCCACCCATGTGTAAGGGAGCGTCTAGCCCACATTCGACAGGAAGGTGAAGTAGTGGAAGCTGCAGACAGTGTGACATAAGTCTTACATGGTGACGTTTTTGGCAGTGAGGATAAGGTAGATCTCATTGTGGCGATCAATGGGGAAGGGCTTGGCCTAGATGGCGGTGGCGATGACCTCCTGCACGGAGAGGCGTGTCAGGTGGATACCATAAGAGTAGCAAAGGTCGGAGTACTCATCGGTGATGGAGAAGGAGAAGAGAGTGGTGCTGTGGGAGCTTTTATAGAAGAAGAAAATTTCAATTTCTCACCTTTTAGAAGGAAATTAAAATTCCACATTTTTATCTGTTTAAAATTCTGTTTTAAAATTTCAAAAATTTAAATTCTTCATATAAAAGCATACAAACAATGAATTTTAGATTAAAGAATTTTAAATTCTCTGATAAATTACTTTCCTCAGTTAAAATTATCTACCAAACACACTCTTAGAGTATTTCATGTGGCGTTTATTATGCAAGAACTATTGCTTATTTAAGCAAAGCTGCTTCACTATTTTTAACAATTAAAAAGTACTTTCCCTCAAGAATTAATATGAAAATGAAAAATAGTAAATTAAGTACTCAGTTTAATAATTTTAACATTAAAATAAATTTTTGTATAAATTTCTTAAATCTACCAAAATAATAGGGCCTACAAAGTTAGATAAGCAACATATGTAACATTTTGTAAGGCTAAAGACTAGAAATTTTGAAGCTTTAGATATATTTTACACTTAATCAAATTTTATTTTATTTATAACTGTTTGAATTACATAATTGATATTTAAAGTTTTGTAGTCAAGAAATCTCAACATATCACTCTATGAAAACCCATTCAGTTACTATCTTACACCATAGTTGATCTCATACTAATTAAAAATAATAATTTTAAAAACCTCATCTTGACAATAATAATAATTTCAAGCATTATTAATGATATTTTATAAATATTACATGCATTTAAAAAGTATATATCCATTTTACTTTTAATAGGGCATTCATATATTCTTTGAGTATCAGTTTAAATATCTTTCATTCAACGATGGGGTATATCTTAGTTGGTTGAGTAGTTTACTTACCAAAATCTTAGAGCTGACCCACATCAAGGTGGACGTGGCCAAGAGAGGCTCCACGATCTCGTTGCATCGGACTATGAGTATCTTTCGTTAGAAGGACAAGAGGGCTGCAAAACAAAGGACTTTGACGCTCAAGTAAATACGTGAGTTAGGTGAAAATGAGTGATCAAAGGGTGAGATAGAACTTGGTACTTATAGAGTAAGATTGGAGTTTCGGGTCCTTGTTTGTCGGGATTGTTACAATGGGTAACAACCCTTGCAGATAATAACTAACTTTTTGATATAAACCAATATGGAGGTTCATTGTTTTACGAATCATCCTCGAAGAGGCTTCTTGTTATAACAAAGGAAAGTTGCTTTTGGAAAGAAAAAGGTGCATGACAAGTGTTTGACGAAGCGAAACAAAGATAAAGATAATATGAAGAAAAGTGCAGCGCAAAAATAACGAATTTAACACAAACAAAATGTTAAAAATATTAAAATAAAAAGGCGAAAAAGACAAGAAATGGAAGAAGATGCCAAAACCTTATGAAGGTTGATAAGTCTCGCGAGGATTTGCCACAAAGATTATAGAAACCTTTAATAAGAACCAATGTTTTGTCCAATTAAGAACCAAAGAGGAACTTCCTCTCACACACTTTGAAAAATGCAAAGTTTTTATTCAATTCCAAGGTAAGTATATAAGACAAATGAATGGCTATTTATAGCCAACATGTGGTCCCTCTCTCCTATTTCTTTCCAATGTGGGACTTCAGCCACATATTCCTAATTCAAAATTACACTAAAAAAATTAAACAAAAAGTAATTTTTGTATATAACTTCGAGTTGAACTTCCTATCCAATTTTCATCATCATAGATGCAGAATTAGGACTTGAGACTAGAAATACGACTTGTAGCAAATCTTCAGAGCTTTTGAACGCATCAAAGAATTCCTAAAACAGACATCTAGAAATAGTGTTATGTTCAAAATATTGGAGCAATATGGGCTTTTCACTCATTGGTCTTTGGCTCTTCACTCATTTGAATCAATTGAAGCAATCTGAGCTCTTCTTTTGGGTTGGTCTTTGGACTCAAGGAAAGGTTCATATGTTGGCCCAATACTTGAGAAAAGAAGTAGTTCACTTCATGATCCAATGCTTCTTGTGCTTCCATTGATCTTGCCCTTGTCATGGTGCCTCTCAATTCTTGGTCCTGATCACGCTCCCCTCCTTTAAAAGAATTCTTCCTTGAATTTGAATCTTCATCACCTACATCAAAAGGACTTAGGTCAGCAACATTAAATGTGGCACTTACCCCATACTCACCAGGAAGGTCAACTTTGTATGCATTGTCGTTGATCCTCTCCAAGATTTGGAAGGGTCCATCTCCTCTAGGCAAAAGTTTTGATTTCCTATGGTTAGGAAACCTTTCTTTTCTCATATGGAGTCAAACCCAATCTTTGGGTTCATAAATAACTCTTCTTCTCCCTTTGTTTGCTTGTTTAGCATATTGCTCCATTTTTTTTCTTAATTTGTGCTTTAACTTTTTCATGGAGCTTCCTCATATACTCGACTTTGGCCTTACCATCCCTATGATTCAAAGAAGAAATGTTAGGTAAGGGCAACAAATCAAGAGGGGTGAGGGGATTGAGCTCATACACAATCTCAAAGGGAGAACAACTAGTTGTAGAATGGACAACCCTATTATAAGAAAATTCAAAAAAGAGGCAAACATTCCTAACATGTCTTAACATTTTTCTTGATGATTGACCTCAACAAGGCCGAAAGGGTCCGATTCACAACTTGAGTTTTCCCATCTATTTGTGGATGGCAAGTAGTGGAGAAAACGAGCTTAGTATCCAATTTATTCCAAAGGGTCCTCCAAAATGGCTAAGGAACTTAGAGTCCCTATCGGAAACAATACTTTGGGGCATCCCATGAAGCCTCACTATGTCTTTGAAGAACAAATCTGCCACATGGGTGGCGTCATCTACCTTATGGAAAGGTATGAACTGAGCCATCTTTGAAAACCTAACCACTACCACAAAAATGAAATCTTTTCCTTTTTTTTAGTTTGAGGAAAACCAAGCACAAAGTCCATAGACAAATCGGTCCAAGGGGAATTGGGAATATGAACAGGAGTGTATAGGCCATGTGGCAAAACTTTTGATTTAGCATTTTTACAAACTATGCATCTAGCACACAACTTATGCACATCGCGTCGCATGCCAGGCCAATAGAAATGCTCATGCAATATATCCCAAGTCTTTTGTATCCCAAAATGACCCATTAGTCCCCCCTCATGTGCTTTTCTCAAAAGGAGTTCATGTAAAGAACATTTAGGCACACACGAATATATTTCTTTGAAAAGAAACCCATTATACCTAAAATATCCATTATGTGCCCCATTTTCACATGAAACATCTTGGCAAAATCATCATCATATACAACTCCTTAATGTGTTCAAAACCAAGCAACTTTGTTTCAAGCATGGCAAGCAAAGTATATCTCTTAGAAAAAGCATCAACCACAACATTCACTTTTCCTTGCTTGTGTTTAATGACATAATAAATTTTTTCATGAAACTCAACCCATTTAGCATGCCTTTTATTGAGCTTACCTTGCCCCTTCAAATATTTTAGTGGTTCATGATCACTATGGATGACAAACTATTTGGGAAAAAGGTAATGTTGCCAAGTATAAAGAGCCCTTATGAGCACATGCAATTCCTTATCATAAGTGAAGTAATTCAAAATAGCACCATACAAATTTTCACTAAAGTATGCAATAGCATGACCCCCTTGTAACAAAATAGCCCCAACACCCACATTTGATGCATCACATTGAAGCTCAAAAGATTTGGAAAAATCAGGCAAGACAATTATGGGTGCATGAGTTAATTTTTCTTTTAGGGCATTAAAACTCCTTTCTTAGGCCTCCCCCCACTTAAAAGTCACATTCTTTTTAACCACTTCATTCAAAGGCACAACTAGGGTGCTAAAATCTTTCACAGATTGCCTATAGAAACTAGCCAACGTATGGAAACTTCTCACTTCACTCACAGATTGTGGGGTAGGCCACTCTCTAATAGCTTTTATCTTTTCTTCATCCACTTGGACTCCTTTGGAACTTACCACAAAGCCTAGGAAAACCATATGATCAGTACAAAAAACACATTTTTCTAGATTAGCATGCAACTTTTCATTTCTAAGCACATGCATAACAGCCCCAAGGTGTTCAATATGCTCTTCTAATGTCATGTTATAGATCAATATGTCATCAAAGTACACAACCACAAACTTCCCCAAAACTCCCTTAAAACATGATTCATGAATCTCATAAAAGTACTAGGAGCATTAGTAAGTTCAAAAGGCATCACCAACCATTCATATAAACCATACTTTGTTTTGAAAGCTATTTTCCAGTCATCCCCTTCCCTTATGCGAATTTGATGGTACCCGCTTTTTAAATCAACTTTATAAAAATAACATGCACCATACAATTCATCAAGGAAATCATCCAAACGGGGAATGAGGTGTCTATATTTAACAATTATATCATTAAAAACTCTACAATTAGTACACATTCGCCAAGTACCATACTTTTTGGGAACAAGGATTACCGGGATAGCACAAGGACTCAAACTTTCTCTTACCCAACGTTTTTGCAGCAACTCCTCAACTTGTTTTTGTATCTCTTGAGGGTTGGACCGATAGGTGGGTCTATTGGCCCTCGACACAAAATCCATTTGGTGTTCAATCGCCCTTAAGGGAGGTAAACTGGGTGGGACACTCTTTGGAAACACATCTCCAAATTCTTGCAAGAGAGAATCAACAACACTAGGAAGAGGGTTAAAGTTAGAATTCAAATACAAGTCCTTATACACGCTAAAGTCTAGTTTTTATCATGCTCTTCATGTTTAGCATTAGAAATCTTTTTTTCTTGTTCTCTTTTCATTTTCAAAGCAACTTGATCTTGGCACACCTCTTTAGGATAAAGTGGTACAAGTGCTATTTTTCGAGAATCATGAGAAAAAGAAAACTTGTTAGTAAAAACATCATGAATAGCATGCTTATCAAATTGCCAAGGCCTTCCTAGAAAAATAGGTCGGCCTCCATAGGCACAACATCACACAAAACATCATCCTTGTACTTACCAATGCAAAACTTACCATCACTTGTTGATTAACAACTAACTCACCATTCTCACTTAGCCATTGGATCTTGTATGGGAGCGGATGAGGTTTGATACTAAGATTAAGTTGTTGAATATAGGGAGAACAACAAAAAGAATGAAGCCTATGAATTAAAAGAATGTTTTTGAGCTTTTCACATGCCTTGAAGATTGTATTTCAAGTGAAGTTTAGAAGAGGCTAATCTTTTGATCCTTGCATTACATGCATATAATCATTAACATGCTTAAATGTTTTCATTAAAATATCAAAGCTACTTATACTTTGAAAAAGGAATAAATTGAGTAATGTTTTTGGAAAAATGTAATTTCACTGTTTTAATAGATTACATAGCAGATTAATCGATTATTTAGTTTATGTTTAAAACTGGAAAAACTTTGATGAACATTTTAATCGATTACACCATGGATTAATCGATTATTTGGTTCGTGTTTAAAACTGGAAAAGCTTTAATGAATATATTAATCGATTACCAAACATTTGTAATCGATTACATAGTGTAAATCAAAAGTAATATATTGCTGCTTTAATCGATTATCATTTACAGTAATCGATTACACAGGCTATTTTGAAAATCATGTTTTCACTAATTTAATCGATTACCATTATTCGTAATTGATTACATAGGCTATTTGAAAAAGCTTGCTTCACTGCCTTAATCGATTAATGATATTCATAATCAATTACACATGTTGTCTCTGAAACAAAACTTTTCTGATTTAATCGATTACAGCTCGGGTTAATCGATTATCTTGTTCGTTGTGAAACCCAGAATGGAGTCTTGAACACTTTAATCGATTAAGTAACACTTTAATCAATTACTTAATGCATTTTAATCGATTATTTGTGTAATCGATTACAGGTTGTTACAAAAATCTGTTATAAATAGAAGGAAGGCTTGGCTTGAAAAATAACTTGAACACTTCGAATTTTCTGAATATATATAAGCCTTCTAAGAGTTAGAAAGTGATTTTCTGGGTTTACTTACTTCTTGTCCTACTCTTTAATCTTCATGGGTATTGAATGATTTCTTGGGCAAGAGATTTCAAAAGAGTAATGGAAAGCATGTTCTGAAATTCTGTTTCTGCAATTCAACCTTGGTTGGTAACTCATATGCATTTATATTCATTGGATCATCAGGTTGCTTCTCTCCATAATCTTTGAGTGTAATTTCGTTTTTGTAATTTCTGTTATTTGATGATATTGTAAAGGGTTCTTTGAAGCTTGTTCTAGAGTAGTGTTCTCTAGGGAAGAACAAAGTAGTGTTCTCTTGTTCTTGATCATTAGGAGTCTAATAGGTTTTAGATTTCTATTCTTTATCTAGGGTTGATAAAGAGAGATTTTTGTAAAGCTTGTAAGAACTGAATTTTATAATAGTGGAACTCTAATCTAGTGTTAATTAGAAGAAATTGGATGTAGCTTCTCTTGAGAAGTGAACCAGTATAAATTGCTTGTGTTGGTTTTTTTATCTCTATCTCTACAAGTAATCTTGTTCATTTGTTATTGATGTTATTATCACTACTCAACAAGTTTTGTTTTGAGCTATTGATTTCTTGTGCTGAGTAATTTGATTGATTAAAAACATTCTTGGTTTAAAAGTGATTAAGATCCTTTGACTCTGATTTTATAAACATTTTTAAAAGACCAAGTTTAAACCAATTCACCCCCCTCTGGGTTATTGTGGGTATTCCTATTGTTTTCATAAGTTTGCTCACCAAGCGAGTGCTTGCAACGTTGGTGCAACTTCCCCCATCTACGATCGATGAGCACACTTGCCCTTGAATGATACATCTTGTGCGGAAGATGTTTTCTCTTTGGCTATGGTCATTAGCCACAATCTGGTTTCCCAAGAACCTCCTTACCATTAACAAGTCGCCTTCCGAAGCATAAGCTTCACGATCATCTTCCTCCTCACTTGTAATTTCTTTTTCAGGGCACGAGTCACTAAAAATGTGCCCATTATCCCTTAACATCATGACACGCTTATTGGGGCATTGTGAGGCGATGTGCCCATTGCCCAAGCACTTAAAGCACTTGATGTTCTTGGCTTTTTGAGTGACAAAAGAAGCATTATTAGTAGAAACCAAAGGACTAGATTTTTTATAGATTTGATCTTCCTTGGCCCATACGGGTGGATCTTCTTTGGGTTGTCTATCTTTCCAAGAGGAATGCTTGAAGCTTGAAGAAGGTTTTCGGTTAGAGTACCTCCTTTTGAGTTGTTGCTCAACTTTGATCGATTGATGGACTCAGTCCCCAAGCTTGACATAATGTTGTAGCTCAACAACATCTTGTATCTCTCTATTGAGCCCATGTAAGAAGTGTACCATGACGGCTTCCAGTTCTTCAACAACATTTGCTCGTACCATAGCAACCTCCATCTCCTAATGATACTCATCCACACTTCGACTCCCTTGAGTGAGTCTTTGGAGCTTATTGTGAAGCTCCCTATGGTAATGGGGAGGAACATATCTTTTTCTCATCATTGCTTTCATCTCCCTCCAAATATTTACCTGTTCATCTCCTATTCTCCTTCTCTTATTTTGTAGTTGGTCCCATCAAATTAAAGCATAGTCTGTAAATTCTATGGCTACCAATTTCACATTGATGTCTTCCCTATAGTTATTGCAGTAAAAAATTTACTTTATTTTCATCTCACATTCCAAATAAGTCTTGGGGTCATTCCTCCCCTGAAATTTAGGTATTTTAATTTTAACCCCATCAAGTCCTTCATCCCTCTCATTTCTCCTCCTAGGTCTTTCTTCTCTATTATTTTCTATATGCCTCCTTTCATTCCTTTGCCTATCCTCATGCCTCCAAGGACTCTTTCTCTCTCTCTCTCTCTCTCTCTCTCTTCATCTCCATTATCACTCCTTTGAGTGGAGGTTCTAGACCTATGCCTTCCTCTTCTATCCATCCTCTGATTATGCTCTAACGTTTGAGCAAATTGATTAGTCAACTCGTCTAGGCGAGCTTGCATTGCATCAGCTCTAGCGGTAGAAAGGGTACTAGAACCACTAACCATCATATAGTAATATGAGGAAAATATGGACAAGACATCACCACTCTACTCACGTGTTTCACTAAAAAAATGACAACTCGTGTTTTCACTTAGAAAATGACTTTTGATTTTAATGTAAATTCTCTTTCCCTTTACCACTCAAAGTTCTCTATAGGTTCTTAACAAGATCAGTTGTGAAAATAAAAAGCTTTTCTTTATATAAAAATTATAGCGATCCTCACAAGAGTTTCTCACTGGATTCACTGAACGCAAGGAAAACCACAAACACAACAATCAAAAGGAATTTTAAAAGACAAACTAGAAAAGGTAACAAAGAAAGACACACTCAAAATAAGAAGGCCAAATAAAGATAATATGGAGCTAGGAAGAGAGGGAAAAAAATCAATTGTGCAAAAAAGGATAACGTTATAACACCACAAATAAACTTTCACAATTGTCAAATAAATTAGTGCAAAAGGGTTCTCTTATGAAGCAATTTTTTTTTACAACAAGCAGCTTAAAAGAAGCACTTCTAGCCTTTTTTTTTTAAATTCACTACCCCTTTTCCTTTTTCACACTAACACAAATGATTTTAGATTAATGCCCAATTGTGAACAATAATGGTTCAGTTTAGAATAAGGTGCAAATAATAACATCGTTACAACAATAATATGAGCATAATATAATGCAGTTGTAAATTGTGCAAAAGATAAAGAACAAGAAATAAAAGAACAGAATGATAAAGAATGAGAAATAAAAGAATGAAATGATAAAGAACGAGAAATGAAAGAACAAAATGATAACGAATGAGAAATAAAAGAACAGAATGATAAAAAATGAGAAATAAAAGAACAACATGATAAAGAACGAAAACAAAAGACAGAAAAAAGGCAGGAATTAAATAACAGCATACACAAACACAAGATATTGGCAAATTCTAGGATCCGGGCTCAAGATACCACATGATATGAACCAATACGGGGTTCATTATTTTAAGGATTGTCCTCGAAAAGGCTTCTTGTTATAACAAAGGAAAGATGTATTTGGAAAGAACTTCCTCTCACACACTTTGAAAAGTGCAAAGTTTTTATTTAATTTCAAGGTGAGTATATAAGACAAATGAATGGATATTTATAGCCAATAAGTGGTGCCTCTCTCCTCTTTCTTTCCAATGTGGGACTTCAGCCACATATTCCTGATTCAAAATTACATAAAAAATCCTAAAAAAAATTAATTTTTGTCCATAACTTCCTATCCAATTTTCATCATCATAGATGTAGAATTAAGACTTGAGACTAGAAATACGACTTGTAGAAAATCTTTAGACCTTTTGAACACATCTAATAATACCTAAAACAGACATCTAGAAGTTAATTTATGTTCAAAACATTGGAGCAATATGGGCTTTTCACTCATTGGTCTTTGGCTCTTCACTCATTTGAATCAATTGGAGCAATCTGAGCTCGTCTTTCGGGTTGGTCTTTGGATGCAATGCAAGGTTGATATGTTGTCCCAATGCTTGAGAAAGGAAATTGTTCACTTTATGATCCAATGCTTCTTGTGCTTTCTTTGATCTTGCCCTTGTCATGGGGCCTCTCAATTATTGGTCATCTTTACTTGTAGATAATAGCTAGTTGATAAGTTGTGACTTATAGATAATTGCTTGTAGATAATTTATATATTATAGATAATCCAATGGATTATAGATAATCCATTACTTATAAATAATTAAGTACCCGCCAGTTGATAAGGGGGTTACAAAATTATCATTAATATTTAAATAATGAAGTATTACAGATAACCTTTTCAACCCAGTAGCCCGGTTGCTAAGAGCAAGATGTTTGTGCTCCTATGTTAGGGCTGACATGAAGGGATGACATGCGTATTGGAATGCCACATATCTTACCACGTGTACTTTGTGGACCCTAGACAGGACATAAGCCCTTAAGCTCTGAGCCAGTCTTGCGGGCGAAAGAGATTGTTTTGTGTTGAGAGAGTTTGTTCAGTGTCGAGGGAGATTATCGGGTGTCGGGGGTAATAGCCTTGACAAGTAAAAGGGTTGCGAATTTGCTGAGCCCTTGAGCATGGACAAATGTTTTTTGCTTTGCAGGCAAGATCAGATGTGTCAAGCTAGTAGAGTGTCCGTATTTGACAACTTTGCCCTTTTCTGACGGTTGGATAACACATTGAAGACAAGCGTTTCGCTTGTCTTTTTTTGCAGTCAAGTGCAACGCACATGCGGTACTCTTACATACGTGTTACTTATGGAGTGGGCACGTACTAGAGACGTGGTTCGTGGGTGAGCGGGGCTACATCGTGTTGTGAAACTTTGGGGTGTTATTTTAGCTCCCGCCAGTTACTGAAGAGTCGCGCCTCCACTTTAAATGGAGTGGACGTTTGGTGTTTTGTTCACCGCCATTTTGAACTTTTGATCTCTTCTTCTCCTAAAAAATTTCCTTGTTTCCATTTGCGATTTACAATTTCTCCTTTCCCCTTTCGATTGTGTTCATCTTTAAGGCACTCCTTCCTTTTGCCATGTATTTCATTTCGGATTCTGCCCAAGGTATGAGTGGTAGTGACTCTAGAGTTTCGATTTAATAACCCTTGGTAGACCGAGATATCATTTCAATCAGCGGCTTCTCCTCAAAGGAAACTCATCGTGGAGTCTCTGACAATGAGTCCTCTTCTTCTGATAGGAGGGTGAACTCGCACAATGTTGGTGGAGGTACTTCCCACCTCCATAGGAGGGTGCGACCTTTGGTTGCCTCTTTGGCTAGGGAACCTATGCAAGCCACCACGATTCTTCCCTTTTCTGTTTATGGGGGAGCGAGAAGGAGTGGTGGGGCGGTATTAGGGTTTCCCCCCATGTGCGGCATAACCACAGTGATAGGTCGCCTTCGTCTCCCCCTGCCATCGCTGGCTATGAATGGGTGAGAGACGATGTTTTAAAATATCGCTCCTCCATTACCTTTGCAACCAGTGTCGCTGTTCTGGAGCATCAACTGAGGTTCGCCAACCCTAAGGACTCATGCGTGATGGCCGTCCAAGCTTGCATGAGTGATTCGTCACTGCTCATGCTCCTTCGACTCCTCTGTCCCCACTTGTTTAGGAGGTTTCTATTTCTCATGCTATTGTGGCTACTGCACCGGATTCTTTGATGTGCCATATCGTGGCTCCTTCGTCCACCCTTTTTCGCCTTTGCAGAGTGTTGGTGTGGAGACTACTAGTGCTCTAGAAATTCCACCATCTTCCTCTTCAGCTATACCAGTTCCTCCTTTTGTTTTATTGGCGTCGACATTCCCTTATTCTTCTTTTCGCCTCATTGTCTCCCTTGATAACGTCTATACTTTGCATGATACTGACTCGCTATGGAACATGGGGTATAGGATGAAGTAGAGAACTCTGAATGGTTTTGTGTCTTCTTTTAAGTATAGAACTTTGGGTAGTCAGGGTTTAGAATGAAAAAGATTCTACCAATATTTTCCTCCAAAGAAGTTTGGCGATTGTGGAGGAAAATGAACAGCGGTACTAGGAAGCTCTTGGAAAGGTGGTGTCCTTAGAGGCTGAGGTTACCAAGTGGAGGGCCACTACTCAAATTGTTTTGAGGGTGGAGCATCCCAAGGTGGCTAAGGCCATTGTCGCCTTTGCTAAGGCGGTTAGGTCTAACCACTAGCTGTCATCCAAGGTTGGCGATGCTCTGACCAAGCTATTGTGTACAAGGGTGAATGGTGATGAACTGGCTGGACATTGTAAGGACTTACTAAGGAAGAAGAAGGACTTGGTTGGCAAGGTGAGGAGCACTATTGCTGAGAAGGACGAGCTTGCCAGCGTGGTTGCTGACCTTGAGACCCGGTTGAAGGAGTCAAAATCCAGGCTGGGGACTTCGAGCTCCAGGCGCCAAATGAGAGGGAGGCCAGCAAGTAAGCTTGAAGAGGAGATTGAAAAAGAATTTTTATAAGGTTGTCAGGAAGGTTGGGTTCTTCGCCAAGGACCTTGACTTGGGTCTTTTCGACCTATTCAAGGACGTGAAGGATGATGAACTGCATGTGGAAGAGGAGATAGTTGCGCAGAGGAGAATGCTTGTGAAAAGTAGGGCGATGAGACCAATGTTTAGTCCATTTTTTCTTTGTTTTTCTTCTTTATTCGACTTTAGCCGAAACAACTTTGTAATTCTGACAATTGTTCTTCCTTTTATAATGCATTCGCATTCCTTTGTTCACAAAATTTGCTTTATTGTGTATCTTGTATGTTGCCTTTTGTTTAGGTAATGCTTTGTCGCTTGTGATAACAAGGATGGGCTGCCTTGGTGATAATGAGATCTTCGCGGCGTAGAAAGCAAGAACTTGATGGCTTTGCATGAATTAGAGAGTTAAATGACATAAGATCATCTCAGGTTTGGTTTCAACCTAGTTAAAGGTCTTGTCAATCATCTGGTGACACTACCTTTCACTTTGGGGAGCTTCTCCCCTGATGCTTGTGAGGAGTTAGTTTGATGTTCACTTGGTTAAAGGTCTTGCCAACTAGTCTGGTGGTATCTCTTGTTGCCCGTTGGAACCTGGACCTTTGACTATGCATGTTGTAGTTTCAAAGAAGTGGGCTTACCAAGGGTGTACCTTGGGTTTTGTAGAAGTGCCTACCAAGGGTGGACCTTGGGTTCCTTGTATTCCTGCAAAGATAAAACTTAGGAATAAAAAAGTTTATCAAGGGTAGACCTTGCATACCTTGAATCCATGAAGGTGAAACTTGGCAATGGAGGGGCTCACCAAGGGCGAACCACGGTTTAATGAACCTAGGACCAAGAACGCATTTGTCCTTGGTTTTGGTGAAACTCACCAAGGGTGAACCTTGGCTTTGTTGAGCCTTTTGAGATGTGAGACTAACCAAGGGAAGACCTTAGGTTTGACAAGCCTTTGGAGAAGAAAGACTCACCAAGGGTGAACCTTGGTTTTGACGAGGCTTTGGAGATGCAAGACTCACCATGGGCAAACCTTGGGTTTGACGAGCCTTTGAAGATGCGAGACTCACCAAGGGCAGACCTTGGGTTTGACGATAGCCTCATTGTCGATGGTTTCAGACTTCGATGGGATCATGGCATTTGTGCCATATGTGAGTCAGAAAGGCGTTTCATTGGTTGTTGTCTGAGGTGAATAGTGATAGGCCTAAAGTATACTGGAGAGTTCCTCCTTCCGTAGATCCTTAGACTTGTCAAGTCTTGTGCGCAGGGCCTTGAGGATAACTTTGTTTGCTACCTTTGCCTGACCATTAGTCTGGGGATGTTCGACAGAACTCATGAGGTGTTTGATACTTAGCCTTGTAAGGAAGTCTTCATAAGTTTGAGCTTTGAATTGAGTACCGTTGCCGGTGATAATGGCATAAGGGAGGCCATATCTGCATATGAGGTGATTCCAGGTGAACATTTTCTACCATGTTGGCTGAGATTTCTCATAATGGCCTTGCCTCGATCCATTTGGTGAAATAATTGATCCCGACTACCAAGAATTTGATTGCTCCTTAGTGGTCCCAATATGTACATTCCCCACATAGCGAAAGGCCAACGGGAGCTCAAGCTGTGGAGGATGTCATGAGGGGTGCATGGGATATCTGCAAACTCTTGGCATCGTCTACACCTCCTAGTGAAGTCGAGGGCGTCAGCCTTGAGTGTTGGCTAGTAGTATCCGGCACACACTACTTTGGTTGCAAAGGAGCATCCCCGATATGGAGGCCGCCGATCCCTTCACGAAGTTATCGCATGACATAGTCTGCCTGTTGGCTGTTCAG
Source organism: Glycine tomentella (assembly GCA_007407185.1). Taxonomy (NCBI): domain Eukaryota; kingdom Viridiplantae; phylum Streptophyta; class Magnoliopsida; order Fabales; family Fabaceae; genus Glycine; species Glycine tomentella. The sequence goes on along the minus strand of PYAF01004745.1, from coordinate 319,602 downwards.
GGATTTAAGCAAGGGTGTTGTCAACCATCTTTTGAATAACTCACCATCAAGGATGACATAGTAGTTGGCCTTCCTTTTCAGGCGTCAAGCTTGGTTCTTATCTGGTAGCAATACCCCTTGTACTTACCCAAATATGGAAATTCCACATTTGATGATGGACGGGGTCCAGTGGGTTCCAAACTCTGCACATCGGATGATGAGTCAACCTTGTTGAGGAGGGGACCTGCAAAACAAAGGAAAAGACTCTAACGCTTATGTACATCAATTATAGAAGTAGAACTGGGTAAGAAAGTCTGAGGTGGTCTCGGAGTAAAGAAGAGTAGAAGGTTTTCGAGTGTGTCTTGGATGGTGAATGAGTGATGAGTATGAGATGAATATGGAATGAATGTGAGCATGAGTAAAGGTTTAGAAAAAGTATGGGCCTTGGGCCTTTGTTTGTTGATTAATCTATTGATAAGGCAACAAATAACAGTAGGCATTTCTGTAATTTGAATAAGAGATAATGTGTACCTTGTAGATATGTTGTTACTTGCAGATAAGTAACAACTTGTAGGTAATCCCTTGGAGATAGTTGGAGATATTCTAGGAGATAAAGTGGTTACACTTAGAGAGACCCGGTTGTTGAGGGTTGACATTTGCGCTCTTGTAGCAGGGTTGACACGAAGGGCAAACACATGTATAGTTACTGTAGCAGGGTTGACATGGAGGGCTGACATGTGTACAGTGACCCCATAATAATGGCCACGTGTAATTTTACCAATTTTGTGAAGTACATAAGCCCCCAGCCTCAAAGCCAGCTTGCGAGTGAAGGAGGATGAGTAAGCGTTGATAAAGAATGTCCAGTGTCAAGGTTGGTATTCGTGATAAGTAAGAGATTGGTGATCTTAAGAAGCCCCCGAGTGTGGACAAGTACTGTCTGATGTCAGTGGTGATAACCTTGATAAATGAAAAATGTAAGTGTGGAACTTGTCGAGCCCACTTAGCCTGGACAGGTGTTGTCTGGAGTGTCACAGTTGAATTGTCCAGGGAGGACATGCTTTATCCTGTAGGCGAGGTTGATAACTTTATGATGTATAAGAGTGAAGCTATGTCAAGCCTCTTAGCCTGGACGAGTGTTGTCCGGGTTGTTATTGTTGAGTTTTCCAAGGAGGATGTACTTGTTCTGTAGATGAGGTCAGACATGTCAAGTAAGTGAAGCGTCAAGGTTGAACCTTCTGCCAATATCTGACCGTTGGAGTGAGCATAGAAAGCAAGTGTTACGCTTTGTCTTATGCTGCAGGTGTGTGCCGCCCACGTGCTATACTCATGCTTATGTGCCACTCAAGGAGTGGACACGTACTAGAGAAGTGTTGTAGTGGGTAAGTGGTGTTAGGTCGTAATGCGGATTTCGAGGGAGTCGTTTCAAGTCCAGCATATGATTGAAAAGTTACACCTCCGTTTAAATGGAGGGGACGTTTGACATCTTTTCTTACCGCCATACTTGTCTTCTTGCATTCTTGCATTTTTGCTTCCTTGCTTTTCTTCTTGTGTGTATTTTGACCTGGCTTGACACTTATGCTTTGTCTGTGTGCTTTGCAAGTATAATAGGTAACTTCCCATGGAGACCATTAGTGAAGAATGTGGGTGCTGAGGGTAGTGTCGTGCCACCTGCCCCTGTCCATCCTTTGGTTGGAGAAGAGGGTCGACCCGTTGTTAGGATTGGCCCTGTTGATGTTGTTGTTGCTTTTCCCAGCATTTCCCCTTCTGTTTTGGCTAAGAGTAAAAGGGATTATGGTGTTGGGACGTCTGAGCGCAAGAAGTCAAGGGCCCTTCATAGTCTGTGTACAATTGGGTAGGCCGCTGGGCATCTTCCTTGTTCACTTGTTTCATTGTCCACTGTCCAGGTTCTAGCTTCAGTGGTGGCGCCTGCTGCTGCTGGGGGAGAAGAAAGAGTTACTTGCCCATGCTGACAGGGCTGCCGTTGAGAGGGATGAGCTTGCCAAGAAGGTGACTGACTTGGAGGCTCAGTTTGCTAAGGAGAAGGCTGCCCACAAAGAGTTTGAAGAGGAGTTGGCCCTCTACAAGCGTGAAGCGATGGAAAAATATGAGAAGGGCTTTCTCAAGGCTGTCAGTCAGGCTAGCTTCTTTGCTAAAGACCTTAACTTAGGTGTCTTTGACCCATTCAAGGATGTAAAGGGCGGTGTCCTGCTTGATGAAGAGGAAATTGCTTCCACCAAGGAGCCAGATGACGGCACCAGTGTCTAGGCTGCCATCTATCTTTGTATTTTTGTTTTAACTTTTGGCCGTGGAGGCCATGTAAAGCGTTAACAATTGTTTTAATGCAAATGTTCTTCTTTTCTTCGCCTTTAATCTTTTGTGTTTGCTTTTGTATGACGTTGTCTTCTATTTATGAAATTCTTGTGATGATGAGAATAAGCCGCTTGAATGGTGTTCTTTCATCATAGAAGTGAAACCCACTATATTGATAGTGTCTCGTTTTACTTGTTGTTTGAGGATGAAGAGTTGGTCCCCAGACTCTGCTTGTCGAGGTTTTGAAGCAGCTGAATTACCAAGAATGTTGCTTGGGTTTTGAGTGTCAAGGGTGGTCATTGAACTAATGCTGGATTCCTGCTTTTGCAAGTGGCTAAGTCTATAGCCTTACTTGGAGGTTCCAAATGAATGTGTGTACCAAGAGCGTGTCTTAGGTTTTAAGCATCAAGGGTGGACCTTAGACACCTGTTCCTGCAAAACAAATAATCATGTGGCCTTGCTTGTCGGGGCTCTAAAGAAGTGAATGTACCAAGAGCATATCTTGGGTTTAGTAAACCAAGGGTGGACCCTGGACTTTTTATACCAAGCCCTGGACTTTGTATACCAAGGGTGGACCTTGGGTTTTGTACACCAAGGGACCTTGGGTTTTGTGTACCAAGGGTGAACCTTGGGTTTGGTGTTCCTTAGACCTTGTACTCCTGCAAAGATGAAATTTAGGAATAATAACATATGTCAAGGGTAGACATAGTTGTACCTTGAGTTTGTAAAGTATGATACCAAAGGAGTTGTCCATCCTGAGTTTTGTCGAGACTCACCAAGGGTGGACCTTGGTTTTGTCTAACCTTGTACCAAGGGAATTGTCCATCCTGGATTTTTGTTGGAAGTTCATCAGGGGTTGACCTTGGGTTTGTCGAACCTGTAAGTTACTAAGAGCTGGCCTTGAATTTTGTGCACCAAAGGTGGACCTTGGGTTTTGTATACCAAGGATGAACCTTGGGTTTTTTATACCAAGGAAGGACCTTGGGTTTTATGCTCCGACAAACTCATACTCTTACAAGAATAAAGCTTAGGAATAGTAAAATATGTTAAGGATAGACCTTGCATACTTGAGCTTCTGCTAAGGATACTTAGCGATGAGAAGGTTCACCAAGGTTGGACCTTGGGTTTGTTGAATCTTGTAAATTACCAAGAGCTGGAATTGGGTTTTGTGGATCATTAGAGACCGACCAGTGACACGTCCGTCCTGGATTTTTGAGTTAGAGGTCTCCAAGGCTTGGGTTTATGAACCTGTTACTGACAAAGGGGTTTCCTTGGGTTTTGCTGGAGGTCCACCTAGGAAGTCCTAGGGTTTTGTGAACCTTTAGAGAGTACCAGAAACTAGTTCTGGGTTTTTGAGTTCGTGGTCTACCAAGACTTGGGTTTATAAACCTTGACGGTCTACCAGAGCTTGGGTTTAAAAACCTGTTACCGACCAAGGGGCTGCTTTGGGTTTTATTGAAGGTCCACCTAGGGAAGCCCTAAGGTTTTGTGAACCCTTGGAGAGTACCAGGAACTGGTCCTGGGTTTTTGAGTTGGAGGTCTACCAAGACTTGGGTTTATGAACCTTGACGGTCTACCAGAGCTTGGGTTTATGAACCCGTTACCGACCAAGGGGCTGCCTTGGATTTTGCTGGAGGTCCACCTAGAGAAGCCCTAGGGTTTTGTGAACCTTTGGAGAGTACCAGAACGTGTCCGCCCTGGATTTTTGTAAGGCTCACCAAGGGTAGACCTTGGATCTTAAGAACCAGTAAGTGGTACCGGGAGCTGGACCTTGATGAGTAGTCAGGCACTGGTTCTAAATTATGCTATGTCCCTTCAAGGTTGTACTTCAAGAGTGGACCTCGGGTTTGTAAAGCCTTCTGAAGATACGACCAGGAACGTGCTCATTCTTGGCTTTGTCTAGGCTTACCAAGGAAGGACCTTGGGTTTGACAAGCCTACGGATATGTGACCAGGAGCTTGTCCGTCTTGGGTTTTTGCTGGAGATGGACCATGAGCTTGTCCATCTTGGATTTGTCTAGGCTCCCCAAGGGTGAACCTTGGATTTGTCAATCCTACAGAGATGCGACCAGGAATTCGTCCGTCCTGGGTTTTTGCTGGAGATGGACTAGGAGCTTGTCCATCCTGGATTTGTCTAGGCTCACCAAGGCTGGACATTGGATTTGTCAAGCCTACAAAGATGCGACCAAGAATTCATTCATCCTGGGTTTTTGCTAGAGATGGACCATGAGCTAGTATATCCTGGACTTTTCTAGGCTCACCAAGGGTGAACCTTGGGTTTTGTCAAGTCTCTGTATAGTTGTTGGCTGTTGTTAGCCCTCTTTTGAATAATTCACCATCGAGGATGACGTAGTGGTGTCATATGGTGTTTGTGCCCTCATGTTTTCTTCGTTGTGCTACTCTTGAAATAGCAACCTTCTTGTCAATGGTTCCCCAAGTTCGACAGGAATCATGGTGTCTGTGCCATATGTGAGTCAAAAAGGGGTTTCATGAGTGGTTGACTGCGGTGAGCAATGATAAGCCCAGAGTATGCTGGGGAGTTCTTCCTTCCAGAGATCTTCTGATACGTAAGGCTCGAAGGATAACTCGGTTTGCTGCCTCTACCTGACCATTAGTCTGGCGATGTTCGATAGAGGTGACAAGATGCTTAACACCTAGCTGTATAAGAAAATCTTTGTAGGTCTAAGCTTTGAACTACGTGCCATTATCGATGATTATGAAGTAAGATAGGTAGGTCATACCTGCAGATGATGTGTGAGATGGCCAGCTTGTGGTGTATGATGTTGGGATGGACACCTGACATGTGATATGGTTGCCAAGGGAATAGGACCGTGTTCTTGTGTAGGACATCAGCTAAGTGTCTATGCTCATGGCTGGTATGGTTCCTGTTGAGTTACGTACACTGTCGGGGTTTAGGTCCAGGCTGCAGCTTGATGAATTCTTAAATAAGGTTTGGACCTTTGTCAACGGTGTTGTCATGCGGGTCCATACTGAATGTGTCGCATGGTGAGTTGTATAGACAGTTAGGGTGTAAGGGGTGGATCCTTTGTCTATGCTCATGACATAGCTAGTACCCCCGAAGTGGGATGGTATCTGCCCAACTTCCTGCTAGGAATATGGTGCTACTTTTACACTCTCAGCATAGCATTGTCGGGCTTGCTTTTGATCTACCTTGACAATGGAAAATGACGCGGCATTAAAGTACACACATCAACACTCCTTATCAGTCTTAGATCTAGAACGTCAATGCTACTCATTAACACCCAAGTGACTAGGCCGTTAAGATTCTGATATATGAGAATCTTAATGATAAAGTTGTTACTCTGTTATCAAGATAATGCAAGGTAGTTACACATGACCAACAAAGTTGTTATGCTACTATAACAACCCCGAATAGCAAGGACCCAAGGTCTCAATCCGACGTTATAAATAACCAGGTTCTACACACACTATTCATTCATTTTCAACTCACTCAAACACTTGATTGTCAAAGTCCCTTTTGCAGGTACCCCCCCTCCCCCAAATTCTTCCGACGGAGGATACCTGCAAGTCTAACACAAGAGATCACAGAGCTTATTTTGAAGGCACTCAATCCTAACGTCAGACCCACTATAGATTTTGGTAAGTACAATTAATTTCGGGAATAAGGGTATTACTAAAAATAACAGTTAAGACAACAAATAATAACAATAATCTATAGTAGCATATTGAGTCTTTATAATTTTCAATACAAATAAATCATGAAATAAGATAAGATATTAGAGAGTATATCTAGAATTTGAGTATAAGCAAATTCTAAGATAAAATAAGGTAAGATTAGATAATATAATAATCATAATAACAACAACAATTAACAATAGTAGTAGAGTCCTAGTCTTATGATTTATTCCTAACATTTGAAACTTTGGGCGTATACAAAATTAATTGGAAAAAGGTCAAAATCATGCTAAAAAATAAAAAATGATAAGTTTTATCAAAAAGATTGATGTGTCATTAATTAATAAGAGGGCCAATTTAGAACTAGAGCAAATTACAAAACCCTCGATCTATTAAGATTTGCATTAATTACACATGATCCTCCTTTTTTTACCGTTTCCTTAATACACCCTAATATGAAGGTGCTAATCTACTGTTTGTTTTTAAAATTGATTTATAGTATATTTTAATTGTTTTTTATTGAAACTTGAAATTGCCCTTACTTTAAATTATCCAAACAAAGGTGTAATATCATTCTAAATATAATATGATAGATGTACCACCTTAATCTTTTAAAATTATTGCACAAGTATCCCTGAGCTTATCTTTTAAACATGTTACGCGCACCCCCTTATGTTTTACAAAAATTACACTGATAGCCCTCTTGCATCTTAGTTGCTGGAATGCAAAAAATGCAGTACAATAGTTCTTTGAAACATTGTTTACATGAAATACATCACAAATTCTAAAGATCTTGCAACCAAAGACTAAATAATGTTCAAATGTTAATAATACAATTGTTGAATATCATAAAAAAAAACACCATGAACATAACACATTTTTTTAACAAAGAGCTTAATTGAACCTATAACTCAATAATACCTCGTACAAATGGGGTTTCACATTTTTCCACACTTGAGAATGAATAATTGTGTGTCTAATACGAGCACACACGGATTATATTTATATCAAAAAGTACATAAACTAATATATATATATATATATATATATATATATATACACGATGTGGGACTATTATATTATATGCATTGTACTACTCTAACACTCCCCCTCAAGCTTGTGCATACATATTTTGAGCACTCACCTTGTTACAAATATATTCAACCCGAGGACCTCTAAGGGCTTTAGTGAAGACATCCACGAGTTGATCATTAGAGTTGACAAATGTTGTTTTGATTTCTCCTGACTGAATCTTTTCTCGAATGAAGTGACAATCGATCTCTACATGCTTGGTTCTCTCATGATACACAGGATTACATGATATATGCAGCGTAGCTTGATTGTCACAAATGAATGTCATGGGATGTTTTTGTTCACAGAGATAGAGCTCTCTAATCAACTGTTTGAACCAGGTTAGCTCACAGGTAGCAACTCTCATTGCACGATACTTAGCCTCTGCAAGAAATCGGGTTTACTCCAAAGAAGATACAATAACCTGAAGTAGAGCACTTGTCAAAAGGGAACCTGCCCAGTCGGCATCTGAATAACCACAAATTTATGTATGTCTCTGATCTGAATACAATAAGCCCTTGCCTGGTGCTCTTTTGATGTACCGGAGAATCCTAACAGCAGCATCCCAATGGGAATCACAAGAGGAGTTAAGGAACTGACCAGCAACACTAACAACAAAAGAGATGTCTAGCCTAGTCACAGTAAGGTAATTGAGCTTCCCAATCAACCTTCGATAACGTCCAGGATCTGATAATGGCTCCCCCTATCCAGATAATAATTTGATATTAGGATCTATTGGTGAATCAACTGGCTTACACCCCAACATACCAAACTCCTCTAAGATATCTAAGCCATATTTCCTCTGGCAAATGGAAATGCCCTATCTAGACTGTGCCACCTCAATTCCTAAGTAATGAAGCTTACCAAGATCCTTTGTCTGAAATTAACTGAACAAATATTGTTTTAATTGGTCAATCTCAGCTTGATCACTTCCGGTGAGAATGATGTCATCAACATAAACTAACAAATAGATGCACTTATCAAGAGATGTGTGCCTATAAAACACAGAATGATCAACCTCACTACGGATTAAGCCAAAAAACTGAACGACGAAACTGAAACGGCTTGAGGCCATATAAGGACTTGCGAAGTCTACACACCATCCCAAACCCCCTCTAAGCAACAAAGCCAGGAGGTTGCTCCATGTATACCTCTTCCTGTAAATCACCATGAAGAAAAGCATTTTTAATGTTCAGTTGAAAGAGTGGCCAGTGACGAATAGTTGCAAATGCAAGAAACATGCAGACAGACGCCATCTTAGCGACAGGAGAGAATGTGTCACTATAGTCAAGGCCAAAAATCTGAGTAAACCCTTGGCAACTAAGCGCGCCTTGAGACGATCAACATGGCCATCAGGTCCTACCTTGACAATAAAGATCCACCGACAACCAACTATGGACTTCCCCGGAGGAGCAGAAACAAGATCCCAAGTGCCAATGGAATGAACATCGGGCATCTCATTAAGCATCGCTTGGCACCACCCTGGATGGGAAAGAGTTTCACCTGTGGTATTAGGATTAGAAACAGAAGAAAGATTAGAAACAAAGGTGAAATGAGGAATAGAAAGAAGATCATAGCTCGAGAATGTATAAAGAGGATAACAGTTACGAGTAGTATGTATACCTTTTCTTTGGGCAGTGGGAAGAGCTTTTGATGAAGGAACCGGATGGGAAGAGTCGATAGGAGAAGGCGATGAATCATCCAGGGGTAAGTCAGCAAGGGGCACAGTCTGATGATGCTGATAGGTGAGAAAAGGGTGATCCTCAGGGATGGAGGCTAAAGGTCGCCCATCGGGGATAGAGTCACTTGCAGTTGGTAAAGAAAATTCAAGAAAAGGAACAGGAAGAACCTAATCAACCTGTGACAATTGAGTTTGGATAGAATGAAAAGGTTGTTGATCAAGAAAAGTGACATCAGCGGAAACAATATAACGCTTAAAATCAGGAAAATAACAACAATAACTCTTTTGAAGACAAGAATAACCAAGAAAAATACACCTAAAAGCTTTGGATGCTAACTTATGTTTACCAGGAGTGAGATCATGAACAAAACAAGTACAACCAAAGACATGTGGGGATAAAGGATAAAGAGGAACATCTGGAAACAACAGGTTATAGGGAATGTCATTGTTAAGCACAGAGAAAGGCATGTGGTTAATGAGAAAACAAGAGACAGGTACTGCATCTGCCCAGAAGTGAAGAGGAACATGCATGTGAATAAGAAGAGTATGGGAAATTTCAATAAGATGTCTGTTTTTATGTTCAGCCACCCCATTTTGCTGTGGAGTGTGAGGACACGTAGTCTGATGTAAAGTACATTGTGAGGCCACGAAATTAGAAAAGTTAAGAGAGACATATTCCTTAGCATTATCACTACGTAAAATACGAATAGAGGAACCAAAATGAATATGAACCTCAGCAGAAAACCTTTTATAAATGGAGAATAACTCAGAACGATTTTTGATTAAATAAATCCAAGTACACTGGGAATAATCATCAATAAAAGTAATAGAATATCGAAAACCTAAAACAGACATAGTACGACTTGGACCCCAAATATCTGAATGAATAAGAGAAAAGGGAGCATCAGCTCATTTATTGACTCAACTAGAAAAGGAGGAACATTTGTGCTTCCCTTGCTGACACGACAGACAATCTAAAGACTGAATACCGAATAAAAAAGGAACCATCGTCTTCAATTTGGAAAGACTTGGGTGACCGAAACGACTATGGATAAGTTATGGAGATTCTGTGAGAGAGCATGCCACTGAAGGCGAGGCACAACCAAATAATAAAGACCCCGTGATTCACGGCCCCCTCCAATCGTCTTCCTTGTACCCGGATCCTGCACAAAAATAGAATGGTTAGAAAAGGTAATGATACAAGTAAGGAAGTGGACCAATTTACTAATAGAAATTAAGTTATAAGGGATGTCAGGAATGTAATAAACAAATGTCAAGATTAAGGAATAGGTCGGACAAGCTTGTTGAATCCCACAAACATGGGCTTTAGTGCCATCAGCAAGGGTAAAGGAAGGTAAATGATCAAAATAAGTAAGAGATGTAAAGAGGTCCTTATTATCATAAAGGTGATCGGTAGCACCTGAGTCAATTATCCAAGGACCAAATGATGTATAATGAGAAACACATGCAACATGATTACTAGTATTCGGAGCAGAAGACTGAAGTTGAGGCTGAGGCGGAGGAGAAGCCTTTCTTAGAAGAGTCTGGAGAGCAATATATTCTGCAGGAGAGAGAGAGAGAGACTAAACCAAATGAAGTAATATCTGACTGAGCTACATTTACAGTATGAGAGGGTCGCAGGTAAGGATACTTCATGTAACAACGCTCCTCATAATCACCAAGTTGATGACAATGATTACAATGAGGTCTCTGACTACATCTGCCTTGGCCCTGGCCACAGTCGCGACCACGTCCACTATTTTTGCGAGAGTCCTTACGGGAAACAAGAGTAGTGGAATCAACAATAAAAGATGAAGCAGGAGTAGGCATTGGCTTCTTATTATGATTCAAAAAGCGCTAATAAGTCAGTGATAAATTAGGATCCCCACTAGTCAAGATAGTGTCATGGACATTATCATACTCCTCGGGAAGACCAAAAAGGGTGGCCACCATAAAGAGGTGCTCCACCTGTTTCTTATATGCAAAAGCATCAGTAGGGTAAGGCAACATATCCAAATATGCCTGCATCAAAGATCGACTTTTTCCAATATATGTCTCCATTTGAATTTCAAATGATTTGCACAGATCCATGAATTGAGAAATGATAGAATAAAGTTGTTGAATGTCATTAGTGTAGAGGTGTTTAGCTTCCTCCCACACTTCATAGCATGTCTGAAAAGAATAAAAAATGTCCAGAATGGTTGGATCAATAGACTACCAAAGAGTAACTTTATTCCGGTGGTGTGAACAGTGATTCCGGTGAGTGCACAGTGTTTCCTGCAAGTGGATAGTATTTTCGGTGGAATGAACAGTAACGAGCCGGAGAGACACACAGCAACGAGACCTAAGTAGTGGGCTTAGAGTTTTAGCGGAAGCGAAAGTTCCCAAAACAAATAGATCTGATACCAACTTGAGAATGAATAATTGTGTGTCTAATATGAGCACACATGGAATATATTTATATCAAAAAGTACATAAACTAATCTATCATATACAGGATGTGGGACTATTATATTATATGAATTGTACTACTCTAACACCCATGAAAACACACAACCACTAACTTTACTGAACTCAACAACAACAATTTCTCCCAAAAGGGTAAACATTCAACAATGGTGTGCCAAAGCTAAGGGGTTGAACGAAGGAGATGGGGACAATTTTGGGGTGAAAATTTTCATAAAAACCACATGATCTAAAATATACGGGGTTAATGTTGTTTCGGTGAAGGGGAATGATGTGTTGCAAACACATCTTAGTTATTAGGCTAGTTTAGGTTATAATTTAGTTAATAATTAGGAAAATAGATTAGAATCAGTTAAATTTATCATATTATTGTTTTTAATCTCAATTCAATATCAATTGTGCATTTCAGGACAAGAAAGAGGAAGTTCAAGGCAAAAAGGAAGCAAATCAAAGATCCAAGCTATCCGCGCGATCAGCGCGGGAACTCGCGCGAATCGCGCCAAGGATATAAAAAGCAGGCTTCATTCTCGAAGGACCCATGCGATTAGCGCCACTTATTCAAAGCTTCTGCGTGACTCGCGCCAGAACCACGCCAGCAGCGCCATAAAAGACCAGTTTCAGTCAATTAGCTCGTAGACTCCACGCCACACACCACCACTAACTTTTTTTCATAAACATGTCACTTTTTTTCTTAGTCCATGTTTATGCCCTTGATAAGTTTAGATCATACTTAGTAGGGTCAAAAGTGATTGTTTATACTGACCATGCAGCCTTGAAATTTCTGCTGCACAAGTAAGATGCAAAACCTCGCTTGCTGCGCTGGATGCTTTTGTTGCAGGAATTTGACTTGGAAATAAGAGATAAAGCTGGAGTGGAGAACAAAGTGGCTGATCACTTGTCTAGGATTCAGGAGAAAGACCTACAAGATGGACCAGAGATTGAAATCAATGAGTCTTTCCCTGATGAGCAAGTGCTTGCTGTACAATTCAGTCCATGGTTTGCTAACATGGCCAATCTCAAAGCTGCTGGAATTATTCCTGAAAACTTCAATTGGCAGCAGAGAAAAAAATTCCTACATGATGCAAGAAGGTACTTTTGGGATAACCCTTTCTTATATTTTCAATGCACTGACCATGTTATCTGCAGATGTGTAGCTGAAAGTGACGTGCCGGATATTCTGTGGCACTGCCATTCCTCTAACTATGGAGGCCATTTTGGTGCAAATAGAACTGCACACAAGGTTCTGTAATGTGGCTATTATTGGCCAACCTTGTTCAAAGATTCTAAAGACTTTGTGATGCAATGTGACAATTGTCAAAGGACAGGTAACGTTTCTCGCAGAGATGAGATGCCATTAAACAACATCCAAGAAGTAGAGCTTTTTGATGTATGGGGCATTGATTTCATGGGACCCTTCCCTAAGTCATTCTCCAACCAATACATCTTGGTTGCTGTGGATTATGTTTCTAAGTGGGTTGAGGCAGCTGCTTTACCCACCAATGATGCCAAGGTGGTAGTCTCATTCTTAAGGAAGAACATCTTCACAAGATTTGGGGTGCCAAGAGCCATTATCAGTGATGGAGGGACCCATTTCTGCAACAAGCAGTTTGATAGCTTGTTGGCAAAATATGGAGTCAAGCATAAAGTGGCAACCCCATACCACCCTCAGACAAGCGGCCAGGTAGAGATTTCCAACCGTGAATTGAAGAGAATACTTGAGAAAACTGTTGGAACATCAAGAAAAGACTGGGCCAAGAAGCTAGATGATGCTTTGTGGGCATACAGGACTGCATTTAAGACTCCTATAGGTATGTCCCCTTTTCAGCTTGTATATGGTAAAGCTTGTCATCTCCCTGTTGAACTTGAACATAAAGCAATTTGGGCAACCAAGTTTTTAAATTTTGAACTAACAAAAGCTAATGAAAAAAGGTTGCTTCAGTTGAATAATTAGATGAGTTCAGGTTAGCTGCATATGAGAATGCCCGAATCTACAAAGAGAAGACAAAGAAGTGGCATGACAATCAAATTCGCCCCAAGGAGTTTGTTCCTGGCCAACAAGTGCTGCTCTATAATTCTCGCCTACGGCTTTTCCCAGGTAAATTAAAGTCCCGTTGGTCTGGACCATTCCTTGTGCGAGAAGTCTTTCCTTATGGCACAGTGGCAATCTCACCTTTGGATAGTGACCGAGCTTTCAAGGTAAATGGTTACCGTTTAAAGCATTATTTTGGAGGTGAAGTGGACAGAACTTCAGCTTCTATTCCACTCCATACCACTGAGATCTAAATGAAGGTAAGCGTCTAGCTTAAGACGTTAAACGAGCCACTAGTAATGTACATAATTGCTGCTCTAAGACTCTATTTAAGTTCTATTTAGAGTCAATAACATTAAGTTTAAATTTCTGCAGTAGAAGTTTAAAATTCTGCATGTGCCAAGTTCGTTGATAATCGTAACATGGAATTATTGCATAAGACATCATTCATGCATTTCTAGAATCTAAAACATTTTTAGCTTTCATAGTTTTAGTAATAGTGGTAGCCATTTTAGAATTGATTAGCAGTAGATGTCCATTGCATAGTCCATGGTAGTATTAATCTCATGCATAGCTTGGTTCCATTTTAGATTTTTATCCTTAGCCTTAGGATAGTTATATTCAATTATAGTCACTTTAGGTATCATTTTTATTTAAGTCAATAAACTTTAAAACTAAATAAAAAGCAAGGCAAGGGCTGAAAAAGATGTGGCGCGACTCGCGCCAATTATGGCGCCATCAGCGCCAGGACCACGACTAATCCACGCTAACCGCGTGATCTATCGTGCTATCAGCGCGAGTTGCTCGACCTTGAGCCTCACTTCTGCATTAAATCACGCTATTAGCGTGAACATGGCGCTAATAGCGTGGATACGGCACTTTAACAAGTTAAAAATTGGTCAACCGCGCTACCCGCGTGGTTTGTGGCGCTATCAGCGCAGAGCCTCGACTACACCACGCTAACCGCGTGGTTTGTCGCGCTATTCGCGTGGAGTGGGCGCTAGGAAGAGTCTTCCTATGCTTTATGGCGCGCTCTGCGCGGGTTGTCACACGATCCGCGCGAGGTCGCGGTAACTGTTTTATTTTTGAATTTTGCTCATTTGCGCCTCACTTTTCTCTCCCCCAAAACTGCTCCCCCATTTTCGCCCTGAACCCTAGCCCCCATTAACCTCCATTAACTTCTCCCTCAATCCCATTCTTTTTTTAAAAAAGCATAACCTCTCCTATTCTCACCCTCTTTCTCCCTCCCGTTCACACTCTTCTCCATTCTCATTCTCAAAATCCTTTGCAAAAGCTGTTTATTGGGACCCAAGTTTGCATTGTGCATAATGGCTGGAGACAAGGTACATTTCTGAACCTTAATTGCTTGGTGATGAGACATGATGTTCAATTAGGAACCCTAGAAACCCAATGTATAGTTCTTGAGTTATTCATATTCAATTGTGCAAAATTGCTTGGGAACATTAGGGTAGCAGACCAAATGTGTGGATTTCTGACTACTTGTGTTGGTTTTTGTTTAATTGGGAGTGTGGGGTAATCCAAATAGGCATGGTATGTCACGTTGATTTTTCTGCCCATCACATGTTTGATTAAATGCCTAAAACAGAAATTGGGATGAATTGATGCCAAAGTTGAGTTAAATTGCATAAGGCCTTAATTAAATAGCATGATATGATATGCATACAGTCTAAATGCTTTAGTTTGGTCTGAGATTTGTGCCTGGGCGAGTTAGAAAGTCAATCAAAAAAGCGATAGGGAAAGGGTCCCCCACCTATAAATAAGCCTATCCCCTCGCTTGATAAGACTTCCAATGATAGAACGAATTCTTGGGAAGGTACCAGGAATCAAATTGTTCCTGGCACTCAGAGGATCTGAATCTGCCCTCATCAAAATCTGCAATGCGAGCTCGTTTGCTACCCCCTGCTCCTGTGGCCTTCTTCTTGGCTTTAGCAACTTGTTTACCCTGAAAATCAGAAAAGAATCCAAAAGGCCATATGTGGGTTAAGGGTTTGGAATTCCCAGATTTGGTTCCTTCTGTGAATCAGATCAATTAAGCACAAGTAAATCAGGATATGAGTCCATTAAGCACAGTTCATATAGCAAATTCTGGGTTTACCATTCCCAGATTTAGGCATTTGACATACACCACAATTCAAAATCCAAGTGTTTCATTGGGGTACAGTGCGAATTCATGTTGTTCGAAGTAACACAGATACAGGGCAAGCAAAAGATGTGCAAACCTCAATCAAATAAAGACATCACAAGATTATTCAAAGTCAGTCCAGAGACAATTCCCAGATTTAATTACTAGCATCAGATGGAACTAAAGGAGTTACAAAGTTGGTTTAGCAATTCTCTAAAATTGGATCATTCTATTTCAAGCATACATATTCAGTTATCCATCATGCATATCAAATCTAGTGCTCAACCACAGTTCAATTCCTGAATCAATCATGTATACTAAGCAATTATGATCATAATCTCATCATGCAAATTAGCAAATCCCATGGCTACAATTAATATATCACACGGGCGTTCAGGTTTCATTTGACGAGAAGGCCATTGAGCGCTTGCTGGACACTCATTATGACCCATTCCAGAGGTGTGCCTTCAGTCACCTATTTTTCACGATGCAGTCAGATGCCCTCACTAAATTGTACAGAGAGGAGGTTCCTCAGCTTGCCGCTACTATCCGCCGGGCCATTACAGGCCTCTACACCGCATGGAAGCCCAAACCAGGGCTTGATTACATACCGGAGAAATTGCGGAAACATGATTTGGTTGGAGACGCCGCCTTCTGGCATCAGTTTGTGAATCACACAGTCATATCATCTACTAACATGACTGATGTAAACGTGGAGCGGGCGATTCTCCTCTATATTCTCCGTGGTGAAGGTAACCTCCGTATTTCTAACATTTTTTCTAACCGCATTCTTTGCATGATCCAGGATGCCAGCAGTAAGTCCTGGCTGGCGCACTCTTCTTTGATTCTCCACCTATGTCGCCAAGCGGGCGTGCACATTGACGATGACGAGCCTTTGGACGTCCCCATCTCCACCCTCATGAGTCATCAGACATACTTGGATGCCATGGCGACCGCCACTGACGAACAGGTTCTTAGAGCTTCAAAGCTCACACCTAACGAGATTGCGGCCCGTTCCCCCAGAGACCTTTTATTACCAGAGGAGCCCCACCCAGTTCCATCACATGCAGATGTGCCACCTTCAGCAGATGCACCACTATCTTCTTCCACCGCTCCTAGTCGTGAGCCCCTTTTCACAGATTCCCCTACTTATCTGGCGTTCCAGGAGTTTTTCCGGACCCAGTTAGCTCAGCAGACTACTATGCTTGGAGCGATTTGCAGACATTTGGGCATTCCTCCGATGGAGTATCAGTTTCCTACCCCACCACCAGTTGCAGTTTCAGATCCTCCTACCACACCAGCAGACATTACCCCTGCAGCAGCCACAGTGATCCCTTCCGCTCCTTCAGATGATACAGTACTTGATACCCCCACTCAGGAACCTTCATTGCAGATTTCCGAGGCTGCAGAGATTGTTGAGCCTAGAAAGGGCGAGGAGGAGTGATCAGGACATATTTTGTTTTCTGTTTTAATTCTATTTTTCATTTTTATTTTATTTTTGTTCTGTGTTTGATTTATAACTCTGCACTAGACATTATCGTACACTTTTACAGTTTTGCATATATATATATATATATATAGTACAGTTTAGGATTTACAGTTGCAAATAAAAACCTGTTTAGATCAATGTTGATTTGAATGCGATTTTCCAAATAATGCTCAAACTTTTCCAAGCGTTGTGACCTTATTTGTGGTTGCTGAGGACAGCAACATATAAATCTGGGAATGGTTACGCATTATTTCGCAAATCACAATCAAGAAACAAATGACGTCTAACAAAACTTTTCAAATTTTCTTTAAAATTTTCTTTAAAAATAAGCAGCAAATCAAATTTTTCAGAATAAAAGTAAATGGACACAGTGATGGATAGGATTTAGGGATGAAAGCTTGACGAAATGAAACATAGCATGAATTGCATGAGGCATGAATGGAATTTGATTGTTGTATGTGAAATGAATGTTAAAGAACAAGAATGAACAAGCATGATCCAAGTTGGATAACAATAAGTCCATCAGCTGGAATTTGAGAAGCTGCAGTTGTTTTAATTGTGTTATTGTTTGTTATAATTGTTTAAAAAAAAAGAGAAAAATTCCAAAAATTCAAAAAGAAGTTTATTATTTTTTTTACATCAGAATAAAATACTGAATAAAGTACCAGGTTTTGAAAAGGAAGTTAAGAAGCATGTTGTGGACTTAAAGGACTGGATCTAGCCTCTCATTAAGTTACTTATCCAAATAATTCCTACCTTTAGCCTAGCCACGTTACAAGCTGGAAAGACCTTTTGATCAAGTCATACTTGCGACTATTGAGAATATTTTCAAGCTTATGGTAGTGTTGTGATATTGTTGAGTAAGAGAATTATTATAACCTTATACACTTGAGTGAATGAGTGATTAAACACAACTTGTGAGGAACACTCAAGTAACTCTCATGGAGTGACAACATTGAAAGTACCATGAAGCTTTGATGTGAAGTTGATCATACATAGCATGATAATTCTAGGATTGTAAATTGTGGTTTCTGCTTGATTATTGATTCATGCCTAATCTTGAATTCTTTCTGTTGCTGGGGACAGCAACTTTCAAATCTGGGAATTGTTTGATGTGTTGCAAACACATCTTAGTTATTAGGCTAGTTTAGGTTATAATTTAGTTAATAATTAGGAAAATAGATTAGAATCAGTTAAATTTATCATATTATTGTTTTTAATCTCAATTCAATATCAATTGTGCATTTCAGGACAAGAAAGA
>PYAF01004745.1:264993-300303 GCA_007407185.1 Glycine tomentella | reverse complement strand
TCACCTAGGAATAGGGATGCGTAAGTGCAGAATTTATAATATGATCTTTTGATTGCTTAAACTGATAGATTTCCCTAAGGAATTAGGTTTTCGATTCAGGTTAAAGGGTTAATTCACTAAGGGATTAGGGATTAACTAATCTAGGAAAGACTTATTCTCTGAACAATCATAACAGGAACCCATATGATATATTCTTTAATGCTTAAATTGACAGAATCGCTAAAGGCTTAGGGTTCTTGATCGAATTAAAGGGCTGAATCACTAGTTATCTAGGTTTCACGAATACAGAAGAGATTTATCATATGTGCACATTAACTTAATAAACCAGTCAAGTGAAAGAGGAGGAATCAGAGGGGATTGTGCCTGACTACAATTAATCATCTATTGGTAATCTTCAGTTCAATTTATTGCATTTATTTGATTCTGTCTTTACATTCAAACAACCAATCAACCAACAACACCTTTCTGCGTAATTTTATTTTTACTTTCAATCATAATCTTTAGTATTACTGTGAAAATCACCCCAATCCCTGTGGAGAACGATACTCACTTACTTAACTTTATTACTTGAAACGATCGGTGCACTTGCCGTAGTGTGCGGAAATCGCAACAGGGAACAAGTGTAATGGGATGACAAAAGTTAAGGGATTTTGTGTAGGTAAAAAAAAGGAAAAGGTGCATGTGCAATTAGTGCAAACCTTAGGAGGATTTGTAATTTTCTCTTAGAACTATTAAAAATTAGGGGACAATTTTAAAATTAAAAAACAAGTCAAGGAACCATACATATAGTTTAGCTAAAAAATACATGGACTAAGAAAAAAAGTGACATATTTATAAGCATAAACCAATATTTTACCTTACATATAATGCATAGTTTAATTTAAATTAATAAATTTAAGAATAAAATATATTTTAGGTCTTACTAAATAATCAAATTTTATTTTGAATATCTAATAATAATAAAACACATGTTAGATCTCTTATATATTAAAATTTTTATTTAAGTCAATGTCATCAATTTAATAATAATGTGATCATTAAAATATTTAAAAGATAATTTGTGGTAGTTTTGAAACTGACAATATTCATTTAAAAGTTAATTAGAAATTCTAATGGTTTAAAATTCAGAATAATCAATTAAAAATAAGAAACATATCTTTCAAGAGACCAAATCCAACACAGGACTTTAGTCAAACACGTGCACTTAACAACTAAACCAGTCAAATAATACATGACAACATGTATGAAAGTGCTTTTACTTTTCCATCTCAAAGTAAACAAATGCATCATTCATAACAATAACACGATCATGAATTATAGTTTAATTACAAAATCAAAACAACCACATTATATTGGGCTAAACCAATCGGGTTTTTTTCCCCATATGCATGATTGTGCATAAAAAATGTCCAATCTACACTATTTTACATTTCATTTCCCTAGTTACACTACTTTTTTCATGCTGTGAGAAGTTGGGATTTGGGAACCCGACTTCTCACTAGCTTTTTTGTTTCAATGGGAAGTCAGGAATTGACAACCCGACTTCCGTACAATTTTATTTTTTTTAAAAAAATTGTATTTTTTTAAAAGAATATTTTTAATTTTTTTATTTATTGGTTTAATAATTTTTAGTTGTATTAAATTTAATAAATATTTATGTTAAAATAAATATAAAAGACAACATGATTAAAAAATAAGTTGATTAAAAAATAAAGTTGATATATAATTATCATATCTTAGTTATATTATACGATGAAATTAAAACATTAAAACAACAAAAAATATTAACAATAACATAGATAAACATAATCATGGAAATCTAATAAAATAACGGAACGTACAAACAATAGCAATTAGAGAAACAAACACAACAAATAGAACATTAAAAAATGAAAATAACGAAACGTACTAACAATAACAATTGAAACATGAAAATAAGGAAACTAATCATAATTTGAAGGACATTGTGCAGTAGACATGTCTTCTTTTAGTAGTTGGATTATTGGTTTGTTAAAAATAGCTAAAATTTATATTGGACAGAAACGCTTTCAGTAATTGGATTCTACTAACACCTTTAATACGTCTTCGTTGTTTTTCAGTTGTATTATTTCATATTCGATTAATTTTTCTGAATATTTTGCATTGCTTGGGTGTCGGAAGAACAATTGTCTGACCACCTGTGATTCGTGAATTCCACAAGGGGGGACCCCTAGGGACGCAACTTGCTTGATTATATCCTTAAATGTTTTGATGTTGCATAGGGAATGAATTTGAAATCTTATTGGATTTGTTCCAGTAAAGGAGTAACCCAAAAAATTATCTTGTCGTGGTAGCTTCCACTTGTCGTTGTAATACAATATTGCATCATGAGTAGGAGTGATGGTGGATCAAAGTAGGTTGAATATACCATCGGGTGTTCTGCTGATCATACATAATAATTCTATAGGAACAACACACGAGTGCTTTTCATGGCACATTAACACTGTGCAAACATCATCATCATTTTTCAGTTGCAGAGAATGAAAAAAATATTGTTGGCCTGCATCGATTGATGGTTGTCGATAGTAGATTTCATGCACAGATTGGTCATTGGTTAGCTGAAGGGTGTTGTTCATTCTACTCTTTAGTGTTTGGAAAGAACACTCAGTAGAAACTCGCATTGGTATTGGAGTATGACATTGAAAATAAACACCAGTTTTGTTGTGTATGATTGATCCATTCAAAAAAATGAATGTTAATATCGAGTTAGCAATGGTTTGAGTGCTTGTTTCTCCCAAGAATGCCATAATATGAAGATAGAATTTTGTTTGTGAAGGTATATTGTGTCGAAGTGTGTGGCTGTATTGAGGGAGTTTTTTTTATTTTATAGACAACATTGATCCATTCGGAAAAATGAATGTTAAAATCAAGTTAGCAATGGTTTGAGTGCTTGTTTCTCCCAAGAATGCCATAATATGGAGATTGAATTTTGTTAGTGAAGGTTTATTCTATCGAAGTGTGTGGCTGTATTGAGGGTGTTTTGTTTATTTTTAGACAACATTGGTCCATTCAGAAAAATGAATGTTAATATCTAGTTAGCAATAGTTTGAGTGCTTTTTCTCCCAAGAATGCAATAATATGGAGATTGAATTTTGTTTGTGAAGGTATATTGTGTCGAAGCGTGTGGCTGTATTGAGGGAGTTTATTTTATTTGTAGACAACATTGATCCATTCGGAAAAATGAATGTTAATATCAAGTTAGCAACGGTTTGAGTGCTTGTTTCTCCCAAAATGCCATAATATGGAGATTGAATTTTGTTTGTGAAGGTATATTGTGTCGAAGTGTGTGGCTGTATTGAGGGAGTTTTGTTTATTTATAGACAACATTGATCCATTCGGAAAAATGAATGTTAATATCGAGTTAACAACGGTTTGAGTGCTTGTTTCTCCCAAGAATGCCAAGACAAGCCAAAGGTCTAGAAGGGGAGCTTGAAGCACTTCCTTTGGTTACCTTCAAAGGACTAATGACAAGAGTTAGGACTCAAGCACTTCAAGACCATATTCAAGCCAATTTGGGCAAGCATGAAGTTGCACACCATATCAAGGATGACAAGAGTTGGATTTTGATGTCTCAAATCCAATATAATTCAATAAATTCCAGCACTTGTTAGAAGAAATTCAATAAAACATTTGTAAATAAGTTGCTACTGCTTTAATCGATTATTTTGGCTTTATAATCGATTACAGGATGTTTAGAAGCAATCAGGAATAAGCCCTTACTGCTTTAATCAATTAAATGGCTAGTGTAATCGATTATTTCAGTTTCTAACTGATTTAATTACAATAGCGAATTAATCGATTACAAGAATGTCAGTAGGAAGCAGGAATCATGACCTTACTATCTTAATCGATTAAATGGCTAGTGTAATCGATTATTTCAGTTTCTAACTGATTTAATTGATTACTATAGCGAATTAATCGATTATACCAGTCTGAGAAGGCTACTGCACATTTTTGGGAAGCCAAAGATCACTTAGGTTGTCTTACAAACTACGTTTGGGGCTTCATTTTAGCTTGCATTTACATTACATTTAGGGTCATTTAGCTTACTAATTTGTGGTCTATATAAACCACTCACAAACTAATTGTAAGGATCTTTTTGGATGATTAATACAATTTCTGACTTGTGGTGAGAGTTTTCTCTCTTGTTCTTAGTCAAGAACTTCTTGTTTCTTATCAATGGCCTCCCAGCTATTGTGGTGATTCTTGCAAGACTTATTGGAATTCCTATTCCATGGTGTCATTCCAACTCATTCCTGTTCTTCTTCCACAATCCATTTCTAAAATTAGGAAAACATAAACATCCCCATTCAAGAGAAGAGTTGAATGCTCTGTTTTGAAGTTGAATTGAAGATTGCCTTCCATTGCAAGGAAGATCAGGGCAAAAGGTGTTAAGACTCAGGTCAATAGCACATCATATGGAGATTGAATTTTGTTTATGAGGTATATTGTGTCGAAGTGTGTGGCTGTATTGAGGGAGTTTTGTTTATTTATAGACAACTGAATATTTGCCATGTTGATGTTATCGAATTATGATAAGGTTAGAATTGTGTATTTGGTAGAGGTATGTCTGATATCTAATGTTGATTGAGACATGTCATTATTCCAACTTTTGCTTTTATCGATGTAGTGCATAGTGTAGTCATTTTCGACTGTGATTTTACCCTTGTATGTAGTGTACCAGTCCATTATTGATGTCATACATTGTATTTAATTTGGCATTTGTCTATATTGTGTCATAGTGTGTGGTTGTATTGAGGGAGTTTTTTTTATTAATACACAACTGAATGTTTATCACATTTTTGTTATCAAATTATGATAAGGTTAAAATTGTGTATTTGGTATATGTTGGTCAGGTATCTAATGTTGATTGAGACATATCATTATTTCAACTTTTGCTTTTATCGATATAGGCATAGTGTTGCCATATTTTAAGGGTCAAAAACATGTTTTTTTTTTTTTGTTTTTTGGCCATTTTTTTGAGGGCGTTGTTGATGAAACTATTAGACGATATTTTTTTAGGATTGTTTGACTTGAAAACTATGAAAAAAATTTGAATTCTAAAACACTATTAGAATACAATTCACAAAGATCCTGAGAAACCTACTCAGATCTTTCCCCTTGAGAACCCTACTCAAGAAAGCTTGAAAGAACTAAAAATGATTTACACCACAGAATTCTAAAACAGAAATTCTAAAAGAAAAAGTTCAAGAAATACATAACCTGAGATCCTTAACAGATGATTGAATGAATGTTTAATGTTACCAATCAATCAGGTTGAATGAATGTCAATGCACAGACTAATCTTCCTTGAAATCCCTTTTTCTTACAAACACATCATCTTCAAAATAACCATTTGATTCTTCTCACAAGATGTGTCTCTCTTTGTAAAATCAGTTTCTTCTTCTTTTTAATGCACTTAGAACATTTGGGTAAGTCTAAAACTCAAAAAATATTTTTCTCAAAAAAATTCTCAACTTGTGAAGTGTAGACCCATAAAGCCTCTAAATAAAAAACTGATTTAGCTAACTGTAATCGATTAATCCATTCAAGTAATCAGTTATTTTAACATATGTAATCGATTAGATCAACCAGATAGTCGATTAATATGTTCTTTAGCTTTCTGGAAAACTTTCATGAACAACTTAATCGATTAATACGTTATGTAATCGATTAACACAGATAAGCTCAGATAGAAAACAAACCTTTGTAATCGATTACGCCTTACTTGTAATCGATTAAGGCAAACTCGCATTATATGTAAAATGGACTAAGAAATCGATTACGATTTGTCTGTAATCGATTAACACAGATAGACATATTTCGTAATAACACTTGGTAATCGATTACAAAAGAGTGATAATCGATTAAAGTGTTCATCATGTCTTTTCCAGAAATAAACACAAGCATGTAATCGATTACATAGTAATGGTAATCGATTAAAGCAATGCATAAACTGATTTTTCCAAAACTTTAAGCCATGTGATTTTCTTTGCAAATGCAAACATTTAATCCTATATTCTACATATGAATGCATGTAAATGAATTATGCAATGCAAGGATGACTAGGCTATGTATTTCAACCACTTAGACAAATTACAAATGCCATCAAAATGATTGGGCATGTAAAAAGCTAAAACAACAAGCCAAATACATTAGCCTTGCTTTGATAAACTTGCAACTCCTTCTTCCAAATCCCCCTATATCTAACAATATCCCCCTTTTTGGCTTTTAAAATGCCACATTTTATTCAAATCAATTGATCATTTGTTTAGCATTTAACTTCTTTGAGAGGGAAAGATAGCTTTTAACTTCCTTGAGGATGAAAGATAGGAATGAGCATTATGCTTAATCAACCTGAAACAAATTAGCCTCTTGACAAGAACAAGTGTTAAGTATGTTAAGTTTCAAGTATCCAATGCATTTCATAACCATTTGTTGCATTTCGTAATCATTTTCTCCCCCTTACTTAGACATATTTGTTAAAAAAACAGAGCAAAGCAGAGCATTTGCATAGAATAATACATCAATTATTTGATTATTTCTCCCCATATTTGGCTTGATTAAAGACAAAAATTAATGCATAAACAGAGCTAAGAAAAATATCAACTGAAGAAAAAAAAACTTCATTAATGGAAACTCAGAACATTAATCAAACAAATAAAACATAATTGAAATTGAAACAAACATAAACTTAAGCAAAGCCTAAGCAAACCAAAAACAAGAAAATATGATAAGCTAGCTAAGTTTGTCAAAATCATCCAGAACAAGCCTAGCTTCTATATTTTCTAGCCTAGTTTTCATCTCTTCTAAAGAAGAATTAGTTTCAGCCCTATGTTCATGATGAAGAGAGAGTAAGGCATCCATATTTTGAACCATTAGTGATTCAAAAGGAGAGTATTGATACTCAGCAGCACCTTGTCTAGCTTCAACTTCAGCTTCTTCATCTTCATTTCCTCCTCCTCTAACAGCACCTTCAGGTTGTTGTAGCTCACGCACCATTTGCCATCCTTGTGGTGTCTTTGATAGACCAAGCTTTTGGAGATGCTTGGTTTTGATGAGACTGACAATATCACAAGTATTGTCAACAATCTCATCAAAGACATCAACATGGAAATAGTCAATAAACCTAGAGATTAATATAGCATATGGAAAACTATAGCTGATCAATCCTTTTGCTTTCAGCATAGTCTCAACAAACACAAGTGGCCAATTGATTTGGGTAGCAGAATTGATGTCATACACAAGCTATAGGTCATCATCTGTGGCTTGTGCATGATTTGTGGATCTAGGAGTGAGGATGTAGGTGATGATATAGTGAAGAAGCCTTCCTTCACTAGTCATATTTCCTGTGCCAAGCCTTAACTTCAACCTAGCTTGAGGGTCTTGAAGCATCCCTTTATAGGTATCAATCCTATTATAACCACCTATTTCTTCCTCAAATGTCCTAGCTCCATCAGGACTGATGCCAGCAACAGCTTGCCAAACCTCTTCATCAATCACAATGGGAACACCCTTTACTTGAGAGTGAATTACCCCTTCCATGGTGGCCTTCATGCAGGTGTAGAACACCTTCACCAACTCAGGGTAAAAATTACCTTGAAGTTCTACAAACTTCCGAAATCCCTAAATTTCAAAAAGGTCACGGAATTGAAAACCTTTCTTGACAAACCAGTCAAGGTTCAGATATTTGGGGGCATTATTAATTTGGTGGCATTAAACTGGGTATAAGTCATTCTATCCTTTTCTTCAAGAAACCAGGAATGCAATCTGTTCCCTGAGGATTTGGATGACTTATCAACCTTACTCTTTCCAGTTTTGACTCTCTTAGAGGTAAACATTATGTAGGAAAGGTATTTAGAAACTGGGCTAGAAGAAGAAGAGAAGAAAGGCTCAGAAAACTCAATGAGCAAGCTTGAAGAAAGAAAGAATTCAAGTGTGAATTTCTCTCTTGAAAAAAACTGAATTTATACAAAAATTATATGCTTCAAGTTTGAATTTTAAACAATGTAACTGTTATTACACATTACAAGGCCATAACTTTACAGTTATTGATTCAAATTTTGAATTTTGAATGAAATCTGACAATTTCAATTTTCAAAAATTTTGCAGAGCTTCAGAAACTCCATCAATAATTGATTACAGAAGTAACATAGTCGATTATGTCATTCTTCATAAAGACAAACAACTGTCTAGTAATCAATTATTTCGTGAAGTAATCGATTAAAGCAGATCTCATTTGAATCAAAGGAGAGTTTTCATTCAAGTGTAATCGATTACAAAAAAATCGTAATCGATTAAAACAGAGAATATATGAACTAAGATGTATTTCTTATGAGCTGTATTCGATTATTCCGTAAGATAATCGATTGAAGTAGAGAGACAGGAATCAGAATCCAATTTTTTTTATAAATAGACTCATCAACACTTTTTCCTTTTTCATCTATGTCAAGATATGTTGATGTAGCCATAGGAGTTGCAGCATCTTTGCTCTTCTTCATTTCAAATTTATTAATCATTTCCAAACAGTACTTTGATTGGCTGAGAAATGTTCCATTGTTCATTTACTTCACTTGAAGTCCAAGAAAAAATGTCAATTCTCCCATCATATACATCTCAAACTCACTCTGCATAGAGATAGAAAATTCTTTGCACATAGAGTGATTAGATGAACCAAATATAATATCATCTACATAAATTTGAACTAACAAAATATCATTGCCTCTTTTCTTAATGAACAATGTTTTGTCCACTTGTCCTCTTATGAAAGATTGGTTAATCATAAATTTGCTCAATCTTTCATACCAAGACCTTGGAGCTTGTTTCAAACCATACAATGTTTTTCTCAATTTGAAAACATGATTAGGAAGTTCAAAGTCAATAAATCCAGGTGTTTGATCAACATATGTCTCTTCATCAATATAGTCATTTAAAATTGCACTTTTAACATCCATTTGAAACAATTTAAAACCCATTAAACATGCATAAGCAAGCAGCAACCTAATGGCCTCCAATCTAGCAACTGGAGCATAAGTTTCATCATAATCAATGCCTTCCTCTTGGTTGTAACCTTTGGCAACCAATCTGGCCTTGTTCCTTATGATGATACCACTTTCATCAAGTTTGTTTCTAAAAACCCACTTGGTGTCAATAGGTTTATGAGAAGAGGGTCTAGGAACTAATTCCCAAACTTCATTTCTCTTAAATTAATTTAATTCATCATGCATGGACATCATCCAATGTTCATCAAGTAAAGCTTGGTCAATGTTTTTTGGTTCAACTTGTGAAACAAAAGCCATTGTACAACAAAGATTTCCTAAAGAGGATCTAGTAGAAACTCCCTTTGATACTTCCCCTATAATATTGTCAAGAGAAAGATCTTTAGTAGTTCTCCAATCCTTATGCTCTTGAATGGGTGTTGAATGTTCCGCTTTGTCATTTGAATCAAGCTTTAGCTTTTCATTAAACTGCATAATATCTTCTTTTGGTCCTACATTATCATCACATTCTTTTTCCTCCTTAGAGGTGTTAGACTCATCACATATGACATGCACTGATTCTTCTACACATAATGTTCTTTTGTTAAAGATTCTATATGCTTTGCTTTGTAAAGAATAACTAAGAAAGATACATTC
The DNA here is from genome assembly GCA_007407185.1 of Glycine tomentella. Taxonomy (NCBI): domain Eukaryota; kingdom Viridiplantae; phylum Streptophyta; class Magnoliopsida; order Fabales; family Fabaceae; genus Glycine; species Glycine tomentella. Next base: position 290,629 of record PYAF01004745.1, on the reverse strand, counting down.
ATCAGCTTTAGCATCAAATTTTCCAAGAGAATCTTTACCATTATTTGAAACAAAACATTTACAGCCAAATGCTCTTAAGTGTGAAATGTTTGGCTTCATTCCTTTGTATAACTCATAAGGGATTTTCTTCAAAAGAGGCCTTATGAAGAGTCTATTTAGGTTGTAGCAAACAGTATTCACTGCATCAGCCCAAATTTTTTTTTGGCAAATTTGTTTCACTAAGAAGAGTTCTAGCACCTTCTTCAAGGGATCTGTTTTTCTTTTCCACAACACCATTTTGTTGAGGTGTTCCTGGAGCAGAAAAATTGTGGTTGATTCTATATTCCTCAAAGAATTTTTCAAAATTTTCATTTTGGAATTCTCCACTATGATTACTTCTTATTGAAACAATATTGCAAGCTTTTTCATTTTGAATAGTCTTGGCTAATTTTCTAAATGTTGTGAATGCGTCATTCTTAGATATTACAAACAAAGTCCATGTGTATCTAGAAAAATCATCAATAATGACTAGACCATAGGAATTACCTCCTAGGCTCATAGTTCTTGAAGGACCAAATAAGTCCATATGCAATAACTCAAGGGGTTTAGTAGTTGAAACAACATTTTTTCTTTGAAAACAATTCTTTGTTTGTTTCCCCTTTTGACAAGCATCACACATTTTATCCTTATCAAATTTGAGCTTAGGTAAGCCAATTACTAAGTCTTTTCTAATGAGCTTATTCATATGATGCATGTTCAAGTGACTTGCTCTCCTATGTCATAACCAAGTATCATTAGTTTTACTGATTAGGCAACTAGTGTTGTCAATGAATGCATGCTCAATGGAAAGTACATAGATGTTGCCCTTCCTCTTACCAACATGTATAACCTCATCATTTTGACTATCACAGATCAAACAATAGTTATTGTTGAAAGAAACATTGAAACCTTTATCACATAGTTGGCTTATGCTTAGAAGGTTATGCTTCAATCCTTCAACATATAGAACATTTCTGATCATAGTCTTAATGTTGTCTCCTATGTTACCTTCTCCAATTATTTTCCCTTTGTTATTATCACCATAATTGACAAATCCTCCATCTTTTAGTTTGACATTTGTAAGCATGGATATGTCACCTGTCATGTGTCTAGAGCAGCTGCTATCAAGATACCATAGTGATGATTTAGCTCTAAGACACACCTGCAAAATTCAAATCAAGTGGCAAAGAAAGGTACCCAATTAAGGTTAGTTAGGTCCATAAGGTTAAGCTATTTTCTTTTTTTTTTTTTTGGCACCCATATGCATTCTCCATTAGGACATACTATTTTCTAGCAAAACACTTATAAGATGTGTGTCCTCTCTTCATGCAATAGTTACAAGTTACAGCTTTTGATGATTTTTCAAAGTATTTTGGTTAAACTTTGATTTGCAAAAGCTCTTTTGATTCTTCTGTTTTAGTGGTACAAATATAGTTTTTCCAATAGGTTTTGAATCATGTTTGTAACCCAAACCAGAAGTATCTCCGGCATATTTTTGCACACTTAATCTTTCAGCTAAGTTGCATTTTCCTTTATAAAGCTTTTTGAAAAGATCAATCAAGTAGCTATTTTTAGAAAGTAGTAACATATATTTTTCTCCTTGACTTTTTTTGAAATCATCAAACTCTTCTTGTAACACTTTGCATTTTTCTACCTTAGAAGAGGAAGAGGGACATATACACCCATTGGCCTTGTAACTTGAAAGAAGTTTTTCATTTTCTTCTTTCAATTTACAAAGTTCACTTTGCATTTCTACAAGTTTGGTGATGTGTTATCTTAGATCTCGTTTTAGCTTATTATTTGATTTTGCTAGCCTTTGAGCCTCATTATGCATATTATGAAAAGCATCAACTATTTGATCATATTCAGAATTTACCTAAGATTCAGCACTAGAGAATTCTTCATCATCACTTACAGTTGAAGTGAGACAAATATTAGCTTCTTCTTCATTCTCACTAGCTGATCCGGATGTTGTTGATTCATTATCTTCCCAAGCAATATATGCCTTCTTTGGCTTTCCCTCTTAGTTTATCCTCCTTTCACCTTATTGCTTCTTCAAAAAAAAACTGGGCAATCAGATTTAATGTGGTCAGGGCGACCACATTCAAAGCATGTGAAGTTGGTGGATTTGTTGTTGTTGCTGTTCTTTTTGCTGTTGAACTTTGACAGCTTTTTGTTTTTGTTTCTCTTCATAAACTTGCTGAATTTCTTTACTATTAGGTTCGAGTTTTCATGACTTTCATCTTCATCACTTGAATCTTCTTGTATCTCCATGTTTGATGATGCAGCTTTTAAAGCTATACTCTTTTGTTTTTTATTTGCATTCTCAGAATGTGTGAATTGAGACATTTCTAACTCATATTCAAGTAGCTTACCGAAGAGTGCAGCCATAGACATCTTGGAGAGGTCTTTTGATTCTTTAATAGATGTAACCTTTGGTTGCCATGATCTTGTAAGACATTTCAGAATTTTGATGTTTAATTCTTCAACATCAAAAGTCTTTCCAAGACCAAGAAAATGATTCACTATGTGAGTGAACCTTGTTTGCATCTGAGATATGGTTTCTGTGGAGTTCATCACAAACATCTCATACTCATGAATCAAGGCATACTTCCTTGATCTTCGTACATCATCTGTGCCTTCATGAGTAAACGATAACATTTCCCACATCTCCTTAGAGCTTTAACACCTAACAGTCCTGAAAAACTCATCAAAAGAAAGTGTAGAGGTGATCATTTTTTTCGCCTTAAAATCATATTGCACTATTCTTTTTTCAGCATCTGTCATTTTATCCCAATCTTTGGGAATCAATTTATTATCAACAGTTTTCATTGGGACCAGAGGACCTTTTACTATAGCATTCCATGCTTCAGGATCGTTGGACTAAATGAAAATCTGCATTCTATTTTTCCAAAAGCTAAAATGCTCTCCCTCAAACATCGGTGGACAATTTAGGGAGGTACCCTCTTTGAAAGTAATCTGAGTGGTATTCATTTTCTTTATAAAAGATTGTGATCTTGAATAAATCTCAAGAACCAGCTCTTGATACCAATTGAAAGTACAATGAACACATTTCAAATAACCAAGAGGGGAGGTGAATTAGTTAAAACAGTCTTTTAAAACTTTTCTTTAAAACAATTTGCAGAATTAAAACTTGGATCGTATCACTCAATCACCCTTTATCAAAAATAGAATTTTCTTTCAATCAAGATACACCATAGAATGCATGTAATGACTGAAATTTTTCTTGTAGATTATATATGGATTTCCAAATATAAGCAATGAAAGAAACACTAATAAAGAACACAATACACAACAATTTATACTGGTTCACCTCACAAACTTGGAGGCTACATCCAGTGTCTTCCAACCAACATTAGGTTAGAGTTTTCACTAAATCAAATTATTCTTTTACAAGCAGTACAAGTGATAATCTCTATCAACCCTAGATAAAGATACTAAATTCTAAAACACTATTAGAATACAAATCACAAAGATCCTGAGAAACCTACTCAGATCTTTCCCCTTGAGAACCCTACTCAAGAAAGCTTGAAAGAACTAAAAATGATTTACACCACAGAATTCTAAAATAGAAATTCTAAAAGAAAGAGTTCAAGAAATACACAACCTGAGACACTTAACAGATGATTGAATGAATGTTTGATGTTACCAATCAATCAGATTGAATGAATGTCAATGCATAGACTAATCTTCCTTGAAATCCCTTTTTCTTACAAACACATCATCTTCAAAATAACTATTTGATTCTTCTCACAAGATGTGTCTCTCTTTGTAAAATCAGTTTCTTCCTCTTTTTAATGCACTTAGAACATTTGGGTAAGTCTAAAACTCAAAGAATATTTTGCTCAAAAAACATTCTCAACTTGTGAAGTAAAGACCCATAAAGCCTTTAAATAAAAAATTGATTTAACTAACTGTAATCGATTAATCCGTTCAAGTAATCGATTATTTTAACATATGTAATCGATTAGATCAATCAGATAATCGGTTAATATGTTCTTGAGCTTTCTGGAAAACTTTCATGAACAACTTAATCGATTAATACATGATGTAATCAACTAACACAGATAACCTCAAATAGAAAACAAACCTTTGTAATCGATTACGCCTTACTTGTAATTGATTAAGGTAGACTCGCATTATATGTAAAATGAACTAAGTAATCAATTACAATTTATCTGTAATTGATTAACACAGATAGACATATTTTGTAATAACACTTGGTAATCGATTACAAAAGAGAGATAATCGATTAAAGTGATCATCATGGCTTTTCCAGAAATAAACACAAGCATGTAATCGATTACATAGTAATGGTAATAAATTAAAGCAGTACATAAACTAATTTTTCCAAAACTTTAAGCCATGTGATTTTCTTTGCAAATGCAAACATTTAATCCTATATTCTACATATGAATGCATGTAAATGAATTATGCAATGCAAGGATCACTAGGCTATGTACTTGAACCACTTAGACAAATTACAAATGCCATCAAAATGATTGGGCATCTAAAAAGCTAAAATGACAAGCCAAATACATTAGCCTTGCTTTGATAAACTTGCAGCTCCTTCTTCTAACTCCTCCTGTATTTAACAACCATGAGGTGTGCCTGTATGTTGTAATCTACCACCACTCTATCTAAAATTTAAAAATGAAATTAAGCCATATTCATTAAAATATTATAATGGGCTTCATTCAAATGAACATATTTAATATCATTATTTGTAATAACCTTTTAGAGAGTGGATAAGTTGTTTCGGGCCGTAGGACTCTTGGTGCAATAAAAGGCATGCGGTACCAAGCCCATGACTGCAATAGTATGGCACAACCACCCATAACTCTACCAACCTCCGATAATGCTCAGCACAGTTCTCTGTACATATTTGCTAAACAAGCAGAACCCCAACTATATCTTTTTATGTTGTTGAAATCACGTAATAGGTTCAAATACAATATATGAACTCTATTTCCATATTTATCAGGTATTAGAGTGCCACCAATGATGTACATTATGCAAGCTCTACACCTGCATTGTAGTTGGTGTATTGTTGGTTCTTCAGGTAATGGTGCGCGCAAGATGCTAAGTAACCATGTCAACTTCACTACGGCTCCCTTATGTGCATTATCCACAGGGACTTCTCCTAACAACTCGTCGCATAAATCATTCCAATTTAAGAAGCTAGGTCCTGTCAAAACACGACCATCAACCCTAATGCCCAGATGCAGTGCAACATCTTCGAGTGTGATTGTGCACTCACCCCATGGCAGGTGAAAGGTGTGTGTTTCAGGCCTCCATCGTTCAACCAATGCAGTAATCAATGCAGGATCAATTCTGGACTGTTTGATTAGTGCAATATGTTGGAACCCAGTAGATGATAATAATGGTATAATTTGTAGTTCTGGTTTAGGTATTGTATGGTAATACGAACTGATTAAGTCATTATTTGTGGTATGTGAACGGTGAACGTGTTTATGACCCAATAGAGGTATATGAGCCATGACAACAAGGTTTAATTGTAAAATGGTAACAAATAATATTAAATTTGAAGTTGGGTGGTGAAAATGTGTAGTTCATATGCACCTCCCATCAATTTATAATACAAGTTGTCTCGGGATACGAACCCACGTTTACATTTTGGTTCATGGTAAGGCCTTGAGATTCCGAAGCACGTTAAGACGAATGTCTAACTGTCATGCATCGAGATTCCAAATCACATGAACCATGGACCTGTGATTGATGCACTATATATAGGCATCATTTGAGCACAGCTTTTGCATAATTGCATCAAATAACATTGTGCGAAAATAGAGAGCAAGCAAAATGAGTGCAGAGCCAATTTGTGCGTATGTTTATATCAATGGTGAGGTGATCCGCAGTTCTAGTGGAAATGCAGTTTTCAGAAGTGACAAGACAAAATCGATACTGCTGAATTCAACAATGACCCTGCCAGACACAATCAACAGTATACAGTCATCAATTACAGATTATGGTGTTACGCCTATAGTTACTGCACTTTGGTATCGTGGTTCTCTATACCAATTCCATAGATGTGTTAAGTATATGGCAATTCAAATTGTTGACAAAGAAGGTGTTTTGTGCATGTTCGATACATTTGTAAAAATGATGAGTGTAATATGTATGGAACTTAGAGTTGATGTTCAAAACTCGCCATCACCTTCTCAAGTTAATGATCTAAGCTGGGCGAAGATGGAGCGGAAGCTGGACAATTCCCTGAAATTAGAATGAATAATTTAACGTATTTTGTTTTTGTATTGCTTTTATCTATTTGTTAGTCTTTCAAATGTATCTGTTGTTGTTTCATGCCTTTTAGTTGTTATTTTCAAATTACTTTATTGATGTGATCCTGAATGCACTGTTCACTAATCTGCGTGCACTGTGGTCTGTGCAGCTGCACACTGTTCACTCACATGCACTGGCAACCGCATCAATGTGGATGTCAATAATCCACGTGGGCTCCTTGATCGATGCGGAACAGTATGGTCCAGGGTCCATGACGCTACAGACAGCCTGTTGCATGTGGTCTACGCAACTGCACACTGTTCACTCACATGCACTGGCAACCACATCAATGCGGATGTCAGTAATCCGCTTGGGCTCTGTGATCGATGTGGAACAGTGCGGTCCAGGGTCTATGACGCTACGGATAGCTTGTTGCCTGTGTTCTGCGCAGATGCACACTATTCACTCATATGCACTGGCAACCGCATCAATGCGGATGTTAGTAATCCACGTGGGCTCCGTGATCAATGCAGAACAGTGCGGTCTAGGGTCTGTGACGCCATGAATAGCTTGTTGCTTGTGGTCTGTGCAAATGCACATTGTTCACTCACATCACTGGCAACCGCATCAATGCGGATGTTAGTAATCTGCGTGGGCTACGTGATCGATGCGGAATAGTGCGTTCCAGGGTCCATGACACTACGGATAGCCTGCTGCCGGTGGTCTATACGCAATGCTACACACATGCCTAAATAACTCATCTAACTCTCCTACCTAACCCTCCCACTTAACTCTCCTACCTAACCCTTCAACCTAAATGTTCCCATCTAACCCTCCCACCTAAACGTTCCCACGTAACTTTTGACCCTATATATAATCCCACCATATCACAACATATCACACACAACAACATACTCACAATAAAAACCTCTATTCCTAACTCTCAGAAGCTTCTTACTCACATCCCCAAAACACCACCATGGCTCCATGTAAAGAAATATCGCTTGTCATTTTTCACCATAGTCAAATATTAGACAACCCGGTTCACGGATAAATGTACTCACGTGTGGAATCAATATTTCTATACGTAAAGAAAATTATTCTTTTAAAAAAATATAATTTTTTTAAAAAATAAAATTGTACGAAAGTCGAGTTGTCAATTCCCGACTTCCCATTCAAACAATTTTTTTTTAATTTTTATATTTTATAATATAAACTTAAAAAAAAATGAAAAAGCTAGTGAGAAGTCGAGTTCCCATATCCCAACTTTTCACAGCATGAAAAAAGTAGTATAGCTAGGGAAATAAAATGCAAAGTAGTGTAGATTGAGCATTTTTTCATGCACAGTAGTGCATATGGGGAAAAAACCCAATCGATATACCTTGAGCTTGTGATTGATAGCAAGGTGAACGTCAATCTATGACTCCTCGGCAACAATAGAGTTGCTGGAATCCTTCTCGGGCTCCCTTCGATGAAGGTGTGCTTGGCGCGGTCTATGAAGTACGAACTCTAACACAGACACGGCACGATTAATGTCTAAAATCTAGGAAATCATAACAACACATACACACACAAAAGTAGAGATTTAAATAAAATGAAATATGAATAAACTATAACAAAATATCTAAATTAATGATATATTCATTTTTCTAAATCAATCTTTTATGTTTTTTCAAGTGCATAAGTTGTATAAATGTAACAATTTACATGTTCAAGCCAACAAAAATAATTTTTAAATTTGATACCTAATAAAAAATGTCATACAAGTGTCACGATGTATCAATATCGGAAACATATTCGACACGGTGAATAAGAAAGGTGTTCGTGCTTTGGGTTGCAGTTGTTCTTGATCTTAAGGTTGAAGAAGTAAGGGGGAAACTTGGGTCAGGGACGACGTGGTCATGGAGTGTGGCAAGGGTTCACAAATGGAGAGGGTTTGGAGATGGTGGTGGCAAGTGTGACAACTCTGCTATAGTCAATCATTGTTTTTGGTTTTCTTCATTAATATTTAATATGGGTTTTGGAGGATAGTGTGGAGGCACGACTTTGTTCTCTATGCCTCTTAATCTGATTTTTCTTGAAGGGGAAGTTGCTACAATGGAAGGTTCGAGTTTGCTTGAGAAGAGTGAGGCTGTTGAAGAAAGTAAAGGAAGTGAAAATGGTGCTAAAAGAGAAACTTTTGCTGATTTGATCTCAAATCTATCAGGTTAATTGTATTAAAAAAGTTATGTTTTTGAAAATGCCGGCCAATGTGAACTTAGCAAAATCAAAGGTTAGAATAGCAATTTCCAGCTCTAAACACCATTAGAGACGCCATTCCGCACAACTCACCATGAGATACTTCAATTTCTGTTTTTGGGTTATAAAGCAGTCAAGTCTCATAACTCCATATTTACATGGAGTTACTTTGCTTTTTGTCCATAACACCCATTGTTTTTCTAGTCCATAACTCCCTATCAGTTTAGGTCATGGATAAAAGGTAATTGCAATTTTGGCTTGGACTTGGGTTAAGCCTATGAAGGCCACCACCGCACCTTCCAGCAGTTATGGTTGGAATTTTAATAAATCATATAAAATATTATATGAGCATCAAAACATATTTTCACGTGAGGTTTAAGAAATACCTGTATCCATAATATTTGATCAAACAAATACAATGGATCATCCACACTATGTGGAAAGGGAGTTTCCATCGATATGTCATTAGTCACGTTATAACTTTGCTTTGATGATATTTTGTCTTGTGTAAATGCTTATGCATTTGGCATAGTTTTTGTTTGCTTGTAATTATGCTCTTTCATTTTAAATTAGGGTAGAGGACATTTCACAAAGAAGATTATTAAATCATCAATTTGATCAGAAATTCATACAACATATATAATTGATCAAACAATGTTATATATATATATATATATATATATATATATATATATGAATTCAATTACTTCACAGTTCCATCAATTATAAGTAGTAATAATCACTAATAGATCATTGATTAAGATATTCATAGTGATCAATTCTAAAATATTTAGAAGTAGTGAGGCAATCCAATTGGCTAAACAACAATAGGAATTCAACTAAAAATGAGAAACTAGGGTTTACAAGCACAATTTACCTCATAACCCTAACTCTAAGATTCTAGCTAGTCATAGGCACGTACAGGAGAGAAGAAATCACAATGAAATACATAAAGAGTAAAAAGGGATAAAATACTTTTATATGTATTGAGCCTCGTGATGCACTTCACGGTCTTCCTAGTCCACTAGCTTATCTCATTATACTGACTGAGTCAGAGATTTCAAATTTCCTAGAGTAAAAGACTTGTTAACTCTTATCACTTCCCCTTTTCCGTTTATAACAGATTTTCTGGCTTAGGGGGCGTACTAAGGCCAGCACCGCCGTGCTTAGGTGAATGACGTTGTATTAAAAGTGTAGTATATTCAAAATTTGAATTTAGCACGACTGTGCTAACGTTTACCACTACGTGCTTCTTCACGAAGGGCATGCTGATGCGGAAGCATGAGTGTGCTCCTCTAGCAATGGAGCTCCTAGACATGCTTGTATAAGAATATTTAGGTAGTTGAAGCCTATAGAGGGTTAGAGAGTACTAGTGTAGGGCTTATAGAGGCTAAGAAAATAGAAGAACCAGTAAATGTTTAGAATAGTGGGTTGAGAAGAATCTTGCAAAGGCTAGGGAAGAATATTGTTAGGTGTAGTGAGCCTAAGGATACTTTAAAAGAAAAAATACCTGGTGTAAGTAAGCTTGGTCTTAGTGGAAATTTTTACAGGTGTAGGTACTGTTTAGCTCAAAGTTGGAATAAATCAATATAAATTTGTGTTGTATCATTTTTTATTGTTTTTCTAGGTTTACCTTTGCTGCATACACATTTTAAGTTATGAAAAATCTTATTTAAGATTTTTCATAAGCATAACTCTGATCATTTCTTATACACTAGAAAAGAAAAACCAAAATCTATTTACAGCAGAATTTGTGATTTGGAAATCCTTGCCCCTAACCAAACTTCTGGTTCCAATTATTAGCTTGAGAAGATCAATCAAATTAAAAGCTAAATTTGTTTATGTAGAAAAAGGCCAAAGTTGATAAGTTTGTGTGTCTCTCTTCAACCTCCAGTTTTAGTGATCAACTATCTACTTTCAAGTTGTTAGTGGGTCTTTGCTATTAAAGTGGGCTCAGATTGTAACGCTTTGCTAGCGGTATATGAAGCTACTATCTTAAATGGTAGAACATTCAATTTTAAATAAAACTTCAATTAATTTATTAGTGCTGAGAGCATCCGTGAAGAGCTGGGGATTTTGTGACGTTTCGGATTGGCTGTTTTGTGTTTCTAATAAGTTTTTAATAAGGATATTTTTTTTTAATTTCAAAAACCATAACAATATATATCTATCATTGGTAACATTAAAGTAATTATTTAACAAAATATTTTCAGTGACATAAGACTATAAATAATGTAATATTAATTAATTTTTAAAAGAGAGGCTACTAAAATACCCTTTTATTAACTTATTTGAATTTTTTTGTTTTGAAACTATTTTAGAATACCCTAATTTTTGGGCAATCGTTTTGGAAAAATCTTTTAAAACATCTCTAAATATTTTTAGAGCTTAAAAGATACTTAAGCCCATTGTTATTAAGTTTAAATTTAAGGATATACTATCTTTTTAGTCCTTAACTTTTTAAAATTTTATATTTACTCCATAAACTTTTTATTTTATTTTTTGTCATTTAATTTGTTTTTTGTTTTTTACTTTTAGTCTCTTAAACTTTTTTCATTCTTACTTTTAGTCTTTAAAAATTACAAAAAGTAAGGATGAAAAAAATTAAGGACTAAAAACAACAATAAAATGTTCAGGGAATAAACCCAAAAAATCCTAAAAATATAGAGACTAAAAATTAATCAGTCCTTTAAATTAAGATTAAACTTAATTTTATTTAGTATTTTGGGGCTCTTAATTGCTATCTAAGCGTGAATCTTAACCTTCAACTTTTGTCCAGGTCTAGTGGTTGCCCAACAAAAATAGGCTCTTAGTCTAGCTTCCAATATCAGGGGGTGTTCTCTCACCAAAAATTTATTGTGATCAAAATCTTTAATCTCTTAAGTGTTGTTAGTGTTTGATATATGCACCATAAGTACCCAACAATGCAAACAATAAAAATAAATCATAAAGTGACACAAAAATCATATTTTTATACATCCAAAATAGTGTACATGTTCATCCAACATCATGAAAATTCTGTGGACCATAATACAATAGGACAATACATTTTTTTCCACAACATGTACATCAGGATATATAGAACATTTGCTCGACGAAAGTCAGGCCTTGTTTGCAGGATACAAAAATCTTTGGAGGTTTTGAATTAGTCACCTAAGCTAGAAAATTAGCTGAAAATTTTGCTGGAAACTAAAAAGTTAACTAATTTTGTCAAACTATTTTCAGTTAGTTTTGTCAAACTTTTATTTCCTTAAACAGTTTATTCATTTTGCCAACAAAAATCCTTGTTTGCCAATTGGAAAATATAAAATTACATAAAATATAAAAATAATAAATTTTACCTTAAATAGAAAAATTAAAAAGAAAATTTAATAAATGTTCAAGGACAAAAAATAAATAAATATAAAAACTAACATTTTAAAGAATGCTGCTTTAAGTAGCATATCAAATAAAAAAAAACTCATTTACCAAACATTAATTCAAACAAACTTTAGGTAGGAACAAAAATTAAAAGTTAGCTAAAATGTCTTACCAAACACATTTTTTGGCTATGTTTGACAAAATTAACTGAAAAATTAGTTGAAAGCTGAAAAGTTAACTGGTAGAAAGGTAACTAAAACCTAAAAAATATCTTATTAAATCATAAGTGTTTGGTAAAATTATTTATTAAAATAGCTTAAATTACATAAATGGACATATTTACTTATTGTTTTTATACAAATTTTAATTTGATTTTTCTTGATAAAAACATATTTTGTAGTATTTATAATTTTAGTGTTAAATTAATTTTAAACACTTGTAGCTTTTTATTTACAAAATATCCAAAAAATAAAAATCCTACATAAACTTATTATATATAACTATCAATATGATATATAATAAAAATGTATAAATGAGAACATCATATCATATGAAAAAAGGATAAAAATAATAAATTTTATCTTAAATGGAAAATATTAAAAAAATATAATAAATGTTCAAGAACAAAGAAGTAAAAATATAAAAACAAGAAGTTAGAAGTTAAGATTTTAAAAAATGTTACTTTAAATAGAGTTTTAAAATACACTAGAAATTACTAAAAAATCTCATTTTACCAAACAATCAAACAAGTTTTTTCAACTAGTAAAAATAATTAAAAACTAATTGAAATACCTTATTCAACACACTTTTTGTCATACACTACCTATAATTAGTTATTCTCTCTTTTATGATTTGCTATTATTTCCTTAAATAGTTTAGTTTCTTTCTAATTTCCTTGTATTCGAGAGGTTCTCTCTTGTATATAACTTATATGAGAAAAAATTATAATCCTTTAAAAATGAAATATTAATTTAAGAGAAAAAAGATTGTAAAACTAGTTATTAAACTCTTAATTTAATCTTTCAAAAATTTGTTTGACATTAATAACTCAATATATATTAACTTGTTAAAAATATATTTACAATATTATAATTTTTTTTAATTATTAAAAGATATGAAAATGTTTTCGTTAATATTCAAAAAATTATTTAATATACCATAACTTTGAAAAATAAATTCAATATTAAGTATAAATAATAAGGTTATAAGAGATCATAAACAGGTATGGTCTTTTTTTATTTTAAAAAAGAAGATAAATTATAGTATTTCTTAAATATATACCAATTTAACTAATAATAATATCAATAATAATACGTACCTTTATAAGATAAGACACGTACGAGTACAAAATGTAGGTTACAGTACTGAAGCCCAAAATAATTCAGATTCACCCGTACGTGGTGCTTATAAATCACCATATATTATAAACCTTCCCTATAAATCACCACCACCCCCAAACTAGTTGCAATCTCCACCTATAAGGCTCCACCTTCTTCTTAGTCATTTGTCCTTCAATATCACCAATCATTTTTTGTAGGCAAACTCTGGCAAAATCAACACTCAAAGAGTGTTCAGAGAGAGGTACAACAAAATTAAACCACCACAAGGAATTACAAGTACTGTTAGGAGAGAGATGAAGAACAAAGTAGTCACCAACTGCTGCAATGGCCAAGTCTTTGACCCCTTCAGGTCCTTTGGGCAGAGATGCGGTAAACTTGTTAAGGAGCAAAGGGCAAGGTTCTATATCTTCAGAAAATGCGTTGCAATGCTTGTTTGCTGGCAAGATTCAGGAGTTGACCTTTGAAAAGGAAAATACACACACACACACACATATATATATATTTAGAGAGAGAGAGAGAGAGAAGCATATAGAGGAAGCTAGGGACATCACTTTCGCATATACAAGTTAGTTTCTCATCATCATATGCTTTATGACTGTATATATGTATGCGTTATATTATGATTCTGATTCACTCAGTTGGAATGAATCAATTTCCTATTGAATAAATCAAGTTTTTTCTGTGCTCTTAATTTTCTTCTCATGTCCTTTGTTTTTGGATTTTCCTTTCTTCCAATTAATTAGATCGCTTGGGGAGGTAATTAATAGCAAGAGAAATTTAGATATAGAAGTTTTAAATTTCAATTTGGCAATGGCAAGATTTTCCTTAAGCCATCAAGTACACATTTTTTTACTTCAAAAGTTATATAATTTTGAAAATTAATATATTTCTTTTTTTGTTCTCTTCATTACATTATTCATTAATTATCTTACACCTCTCTTATGTTTTCTTGTTTTTTTTTCTCATTATTTTAAAAAATTATACAACTTTGTTGTATACAACTATATATTTTCTTGTAGTATATGAAAGAATATAATATAATATAATATAATAGGTATACAAACCAAACATTATCTCTTGTATATATGAAAACAATGATTGCTTCTAATTACTAGGGGTTCGCTTTCGTATCTCTTGTTATCTCCGAAATTTAATGGATTTGGTTTTTCATACTGGTTTTGCTTATGAGGCCCACTAATTTCTAATTTAGTTGACAAGAAACGGAAATGAATTCAGTGTGTTTGCGGCCACACCAATCTACAGTTTACCCGGCACAGGTTGTTGGCGTCGTCTCCCTTAAAAATATTAATTAACTTTGAAAGACAAATAAATCAAATTATGTGGTCAGAAAAGGAGTTTTACACTTTTTGTCCCCAGAAACTTTTGGTTCATAAGATCTCCACTTAGGCATAAGGATTAATATCTTCTTCAAGCGCACTAAAAAGAACTCTACAATTCTTATAAAAAAAAAAAAAAAAACTACAAATTTTGCGTAAAAATAACTGTATTTTGGCAAAAAGAATGAGAAACATAACTGATCAAGAAGATCGAATTAAAATAATTAATTTATTTTATCTTCCCTCTTATTTTTCTATTTCTTTCCCCATCCAAATGTAGCATTAAATATGTCAAAAGTCCTTAAGATTTGATTACAAAAATTACATTTGTTAATATCTTAAAATATTATTTAATTTTTAAATGGAGATACATATGTATATAATATAATAAAAATAAAATATTAAGGTTACAAATTTGTATTAATTACTTATTTATTTTTTAAAAATTATTAGAAAATATTTACTATAAATGAACATTTTATTCATCTTTTATTTTCCCTTTTATTTTTTAAATATATATGTAATTTTCATGTAAATTACATTTATCCGTATCAGAGTAAAATGCAGTAGACACATTAATTAGAGACATATCTAATGAGAATGCCATATAAATTATATGACAACGGAAAGTGTAAATTTAAATCACAACAATACATAAATGGTTAAGATTCAAAATCATACTGTTACGTAGAAGAGTTACATGACTTTTAAAAAATACAAGTAACGTTATATTTTAATATTAATCATTCATATAATAAAATTTAATATTTATGATTTTTTCTTACATAAAATAAGCATTCATTAGATATATGTCTATACATATATAGTGAGTATGTTTATTAAGGTACATATATTTATTTTTAATAAAAATATTTTCATATGTTATATTTAAGGATATTTTGAATAAATAAAATCATAACTTGCTCACATATTTTTTTCTTAAAACTAAATAAGTAATTTTATATATATACTTTCGAATATATTTTAAAAGAAACCAAAATTATAATTTACTAAGAAATATATGTACTCCTTTAAAAATGTGTTGACATTCTAAAATATTTCAATCTCTAATATTTTAGTTTAAGCTTTCCTGCTCAAAAAGCGCCGACCATTATCATGTTGACGGATGTAATAATTAATAGCAATGATCTCCTTCAATGAAATGATAATATCATGCACAGTGAAAACATGTTTAGTCAACAATAGCACTTTAGGAAGTTTCTTACAATGTCCCTAGCCACTATTTATCACTGTGAGCACTGAATAGAAAAAGGGATTACCGGATTCAGAAAATATGTTGTGATCAACGTCATCATAGTGTGTGATTACCAGCCACAGTATATTTGGTGGTGACAAATGGGGATAAGTAAGTAGCAATTGTTAATGATGTGACGTATCAAGACGAGATATTTACAGATCGGAATAATTTTTTATGTAAATATGCAGCAACTACAATTTTAATGAGAGCGAATTATTAAGAAAAAAAATATTATGAATAAGATGCTGGTTTGTTTACGTACAAAATAATATATATGTAAATCTTATATATGTTTTTATTCTTTCTAAATATGATTAAGTTTTATTTTAATTTTTAAAATATACATCTTATAGATCTTTTTAATTAATTTATAATATTATTTAATAATAAAATAATATATTTCAATTTTATTACGCCATCAATAAATGTTGACAAAA
Source organism: Glycine tomentella (assembly GCA_007407185.1). NCBI lineage: Eukaryota > Viridiplantae > Streptophyta > Magnoliopsida > Fabales > Fabaceae > Glycine > Glycine tomentella. Next base: position 274,377 of record PYAF01004745.1, on the reverse strand, counting down.
TTTACTTTTAAAAGTTTTAAGATTTTAAGGATTATAAATATCAATAAAAGATTAAAAAGATTAAAGCTAAACTTAGTTAGGATGATGTAATATCTAAACTCATTGGACATTAAGTATCTCAAATCTACTTGCAATGAAACTCACTCTTCAAGTAAACTTCAAGAACACACAAGCTATCAGTACTTCTTGTGAAATGGGACTGTTTAGAAGCTTTTAATTACAGAAATGGAAAATGAAAGAAGGTTAGGGATGAAGGTGGAAGACACCATAGAGAAGCTCTCCAATAAGTCTAGGAAGAATCACCATAATAGCATTGGGAAGCTATTAATAAGACTCAAGAAGTTCTTGAACAAGAACAAGAGAAACTCTCACACAAATTTCAGATTTGTATTAATGAACCAAAGTTAGTTACAATCAGTTTTGGGTAGCTTATATAGTCCACGAAATTACAAGCTTAGTGCCACTAAATGTAAGGAAAATGCAAATTGAAATGAAGCTTCAAGTGCAAGCTTCTTCCAAAATAAACCTTGGCTGACTCAGCATGTGCAGTGTAGTTTTTATGCTAAAGTAATCGATTAATTCGTCCTTGTAATCGATTAAAACAAAACTTTTTACATTTTACAGACTCATGTAATCGATTACAGCTATCTGGTAATCGATTACAACAGACAGACACTATTTTACAAACTGCCTTGGTAATCGATTACAAATTGCTGGTAATCGATTACCATAGACTGTTTTGTGTCTTTTCCAAGCTGGTGTGCTTTTTCATGCTTGTCCAAGTTAGCTTGGATGTGGTCTTAAAGTGCTTGAGTCCTAACTCTTGTCATTGGTCCTTTAAAGCTCACCAAAGGAAGTGTTTCAAGCTCTCCTTCTAGACCTTTAGCTTGCTATGGACCTCCATCATCCCCTCTTTCTTGAAAAAAACTTGTCCTCAAGTTTGCTTCCTCACTTGTACCTACATCAAACAAAGAAAGATCACAAACATTAAAAGTATTACTAACACCATACTCACTAGGCAATTCAAGTTTGTAAGCATTGTTGTTGATCCTCTCCAAAATCTTGAAAGGTCCACCTCCTCTAGGTTGGAGCTTGGATTTCCTTTCATGAGGAAATCTATCCTTCCTCAAATGAAGCCACACCAAATCTCCCTCATTAAAGATCACTTGCTTTTTGTGCTTATTGGCTTGCTTTGCATATTATTCCATTTTCCTCTCCACATGTGCTTTCACTTGTTCATGCATTTTTCAAACATAACAAGCTTTAGACAAAGCATCATGATTAATCATAGAAGAAGTATTAAGTAAAGGCAATAAATCAAGAGGAGTTAAAGGATTAAAGCCATAAAAAAGGAGACAAGGAAGTAGTCTTGTGAACTACTCTATTGTAAGCAAACTCAATGTGAGGTAGACACTCCTCCCAAGTTCTCAAATTACCCTTGATATAGTATCTAAGGAGTTGACCCAAGGTCCTATTCACCACCTCGGTTTGACCATCCGTTTGTGGGTGACAAGTTGATGAAAACAAGAGTTTTGTACAAAGCTTACCCCACAATGTTTTCCAAAAATGGCTAAGGAATTTTGTGTCTCTATCACTCACAATGCTTTTTGGCAAACCAAGTTGTCTCACCTACTTCACAAGCATCATCACTCTTGTGACAAGGAATGAAGAGTGCCATCTTTGAGAACCTATCAACAACAACAAAAATAGAATCCTTTTTCCTCTTGGATCTTGGAAGACCAAACACAAAATCCATAGAAATATCAACCCAAAGGGAGTTAGGAATATGCAAAGGTGTATACAAACCATGAGACATTAATCTAGATTTAGCTTTGTGATAAACAATGCATTGAGAAACAAGCTTATGCACATCATGCCTCATTTTTGGCCAAAAGAAATGTTCATGTAAAATAGCCAAAGTTTTATCCACACCAAAGTGCCCCATTAAATTATTCTCATGTGCTTCCCTAATGAAAATTTCTCTCAAAGAGCTTTTAGGAACACATAGCTTCTTTTCTTTGAACAAGAAATCATCATGTCTAAAATATCCTTGATGAGCCCCTTTTTCACACAATGCAAAAATACTAGAGAAGTCATGATCACTTGCAACATTTCCTTTATGTGATTAAAACCAAGCAATTTAGTTTCAAGCATAGAAATCAAATAATGCCTCCTTGATAAGGCATCCGCCACCACATTCAACTTTCATTGCTTGTGTTTAATGACATAAGGAAATTGCTCAATGAACTCAACCCACTTAGCATGTCTCTTGTTGAGTTTTCCTTGACATTTCAAATTTTTAAGAGATTCATGATCACTATGTATCACAAATTCCTTAGGTAAAAGATAATGTTGCCAAATTTGCAAGACTCTAACAACTCTAACAAGTGCATACAATTCTTTATCATAAGTGGAATAGTTCAAACATGGACCTTTCAATTTCTCATTAAAATAAGCAATAAGATGTTTATCTTGAATTAAAACCCCCCAATGCCCACATTAGATGCATCACATTCCAATTCAAAGGAAGCATTAAAATTAGGTAATGCAAGAATAGGTGCATGAGATAACTTATCCTTCAATGTTTGGAAAGCAATTTCATGTTCTTGCTTCCAAGAAAAGCTCATGGTTTTCTTCATCAATTCATTCAAAGGAGAAGCAATGGTACTAAAGTCCTTCGCAAATATCCTATAAAAGCTAGCTAAACCATGAAAGTTTCTTACATCCTTCACACATTTTGGATTTGGCCACTCCATGATGGCTTTCACTTTCTCTTGATCCACTTGGACTCCTTGAGCACCTACTACAAAACCTAGGAACACTACTTGTGAAGTGCAAAAAGAATATTTATCAATTGCTCCATACAATGTTTCATTCCTTAGCACCTCCAAGAATGACCATTTAAATTGGCACTATAAACAAGAATGTCATCAAAGTACACTACCACAAATTTTCCTATAAAGTGTCTAAGAACATGATTCATAAGTCTCATAAAGGTACTAGGTGCATTAGTCAAACCAAAAGACATAACTAAACATTCATAAAGCCTAAAATTTGTTTTGAAAGTCATTTTCCATTCATCCCCTTCCTTCATCCTTATTTGATGATACCCACTCTTAAGATCAATTTTAGAGAAAATGGTAGCACCATGCAATTCATCTAAAAGATCATTAAGTCTAGGGATAAGATGTTTATACCTTATGGTGATGTTGTTGATTTCCCTACAATCCATGCACATTGTCTAAGTTGCCTCCTTCTTAGGCACAAGAATAATAGGCATAGCACAAGGGCTCATGCTCTCACGGATCCACCCTTTGTCAAGTAGCTTTTCCACTTGTGTTTGGATCTCCTTTACTTCCATGGGGGAAGTCTTATATGCTGGCCTATTTGGAAGTGAAAAACCTAGAATCAAGTCAATTTGTTGCTCTATGCCTCTCAAAGGAGGCAAGCCATTAGGCATTTCTTTTGGAAAAACATCATGATATTCCTCCAAAAGAGATTGCATAGCTTTGGACAAATTTTCACCTTTTTTTTCAACATGTAAACAAAGAGAGTTAGGAAGAATAAAATAAAGAGATTTTTGTGCCAATAACACTCTCTTGATTTACTTTTCACTCAAGAACAAGCTCTCTTTAATCTCATGAATTTTTTTGCTCTGATTTTCTTTCTCCTTTCTTTGCTTCCCACTAGTTTTCTCTATGGAAGCTTACTTTCTTTGCCTTTTTTGTGCAGAATTTTTTATCAAGTGCAGTATTTTTTTTCCAACTCCTCAAGTATTTTCTTTTTCATTCTAACTTGATCCTCACACATTTATTTAGGAGTCAAAGGTCTCAAAATAATTTTCAGTGCTCAAACTCAAAAGTGTTCTCCATGCCATCGTATCATTTTTCTATCATATTGCCATGGTCTACCAAGAAGGATATGACTAGCCTCCATAGGTACAATATCACAAAGAACATTATCATGATAAGCATTAATAGAAAAAAGAATGAGCACTTGATAATTTACCACCACTTCTCCACTTTCACTAAGCCATTGTAGCTTGTATGGCCTTGGATGCTTTGCGGTTGGCAAGTGTAATTTCTCCACAAGTCTTGTGCTAGCCACATTAGTGCAACTCCCTCCATCAATGATAAGTGAGCACACTTTCTTTTCAACTAAACGTGAAAAATATTTTGTCTTTGACTTTCCTCTTTTTCTAGGCAAAAATTGCTCAACATTCTCCTTACCATCAAGAGATCACCCTCTTCGACCTCCACTAGTGTGAGTTCTTCTTCTTCTTCTTCTTCACTTGAAGACTCACTTCTTATGCCTCCATCTTCAATCAAAATCATAGTTCTCTTGTTGGGACATTGGGAAGCAATGTGACCCTTACCAAGGCAGTTAAAACACTTGATATTGCTTGATATTTTAGGAGTTGGATCCATAATTTTTTTGCTTGGGCTCTCCACCCTTTCTTCCTTATTTTTCACATGAGAAACCTCCCTTTTAGGCTTGTATTTCCATCTGGAAGTTGCAGTCGTATTGGTCTTGGAAAAGGAAGCTTTTCTCCTTTTTAGTTGTTGCTCCACCCTTTGAGCTTTGTGGACTAACTCCTTAATTGTAGCATAAGAATGTAGCTCCATCACATCTTGAATTTCTCTATTCAAGCCATGAAAGAATCTAGCCTTTGTTGCTTCTTGTCTCTCCATAATTTCAGCCCTTATCATCATCAATTTCATTTCCTTGTAGTAGTCATCAACACTCTTGTAGCCTTAGAAATGTCTTTGGAGCTTGTTGTGGACTTCTCTTGCATAATAAGTGGGGACAAATCTTCCTCTCAAGCATGCATTTAAGTCATCCCAAGAATTTACTCTTTGCCTCCTCCCTATATCCATTTTAATTTGGTTCCACCATATCAAAGCATAGCCACCAAATTCTAGAGTTGCTAGAGTAACTTTCTTTTCTTCATCAAATTGTTGGCATGAGAAAATTTGTTCTACTTTCATCTCCCACTCAAAGTACTCTTCGGGATCATTATTGCCAAGGAATTTTGGAATTTTTATTTTGACTCCACCCAATCCTCCATTCCTCCCTTCTTTTACTTCTCTCCTCACCCTCCAATCTTCCTCATCTCTATTTTCCCTCCTAGGATTGTATCTCCTATTTTATCTTCTATTATTCTTTTCTCTCCTATCCTCCCTCTCACTCCTCTCATCATAATAATTTCCTCCATGAGAAGAAGCATACTCACTCACCCTCCTACTACTATGAACCTCTCCATCCACACTTCCCATTGGATGACTCCTCCTTTGGGTCTCCCTTTGTAACTCTTCAAACCTTGCATCCATTTTGGTTTGCAAGTCTTCCATTTGTTTTTTCATGGCTCTCATCAACCTAGAGGTCCTAGGTGACAAAGCCTCATCTCCTATTGAGCTCATCATTCAAAAAAATGGTTAGCAAAAACACAAGTATATAAGGAAATTTCTCACCACTCTCTAAGTGTTTGACACTCTCACTCGTGTCTGTACACATTCTAGGCTTTTTCTATAATGTTCTCTATTGCCTTTTTCCACTCTTATTTCTCTCTATAGTTCTTAAGCAAAAAATTCTAATCAAATCAAGCTTATTTACTATAGTGAAATATGAAATAATTCTAAGCTAGAATCAAGAGTTCAAGAACAAGAAAACTCTAAGACAAAATCTTGGAAATTTTAAGAGACAAGCAACAAAAGATTTTTTTTTTGAAAAACACAACTCAAATTGAAATTTAATGAGACAACTCAAGGAATGCTAAGGGTTGTATCAAACTGAACAAGGAGGTTATGCTAAGTAAATTCAATTGCTAGAAGCCAAATTTTATAAAATTTGCATGTCATACAAGTTCACTTGATTTTGTGGTTCAATGAAAATTTGAACTTGTAGCTTTTGTAACTTTGCTTTACTTCTAAATTTTGTTTTTCTTTGTATTTTTCCAGCCACCAATGAATAATTTCTTTGGCTAAACAAAAATGTTTCTCTTTGGTCTTTTCTTGTTTCTTTCACAACCTTTTTGTAAGCCTTTGTTTTTCTTTTGCACAAGTTCAAAATTTCTTAAGGGAATTCAATGAATCACTAAAAACAATTTATAAAAATTGTAAAATTTGTTTCTAACAACTCAATTCAGTTTAGGCATGATAGTAGAATCAAAACAAGTGGTCATACAACACAAAAACACTACTAACAAAAATTGACAAGAATCAAGACTAGAAAATTAGAAAAATATCAAAAACACATGAAGAACATGAAGAACATGAACACGTAAAATCACATGAAACTTGAAAGAAACACAAGGGTTATGTGGTGGAACACACAACAAGCCCACACCATCAAGAATCAAATGAAAACAACAAGAAACAAGGAATTGAAATGAATTTTTGTTTTTCAGATTTGCTACATTTTTTTTTTACCTTTGAAGAACTTCTAAAACTGAACTTAAAGAAGAATTTCACAAGGATTAGGCTCTAGATACCACATTATGTAATGTATAAACCCATTAGACATTAAGTTTTCCAAGTCTACTTTGCAATGAAACTCACTCTTCAAGTAAACTTCAAGAACACACAAGCTATCAGCACTTCTTGTGAAATGGGGTTGTTTAGAAGCTTTTAATTGCAAAAATGGAAGATGGAAGAATGGTTAGGGATGAAGGTGGAAGGCACCATGGAGAAGCTCTCCAATAAGTCTAGGAAAAATCACCACAATCGCATTGGGAAGCCATTGATAAACTCAAGAAGTTCTTGAATAAGAACAAGAGAGAAACTCTCACACAAATTTCATATTTGTATTAATGAACCAAAGTTAGTTATAATCAGTTTTGGGTAGCTTATATAGCCCACAAAATTACAAGCTTAATGCCACTAAATGTAAGGAAAATGCAAATTGAAGTGTAGTCCAAATGAAGCTTGAAGTGCAAGATTTTTCCAAAATGACCCTTGGCTGACCCAGCATGTGTAGTGCAGTTTTTATGCTAAAGTAATTGATTAATTCGTCATTGTAATCGATTAAAATAGAGCTTTTTACATTTTACAAACTCATGTAATTATCAATTACTACTGTCTGGTAATCGATTACAATAGAGAGACACTATTTTACAAAGTGCCTTGGTAATGATTATCACAGACTGTTTTATGTCTTTTCCAGGCTGGTGTGCTTCTTCATGCTTGTCCAAGTTAGCTTGGTTGTGGTCTTGAAGTGCTTGAGTCTTAGCTCTTGTCATTGATCCTTTAAAGCTCACCAAAGGAAGTGCTTCAAGCTCTCCTTCTAGACCTTTAGCTCTTGTCATTTATATCTTTTTATAGTCCTTGACATGTTTAATGATTGAGTCTATTCAAAATTTTATTTGCAACCAAGTTCCTGTAATTAGAAGCTTTGGAACCGTGTACCCTCTCTCTCAATTTCACTGCCACTAGTTAGGAGTTTTCATAGGGTAAGTTGAGACAACTTAATGTGAACTTAATTAAACATTTTGATAGTTATTTATTTGGATTTCAAAATAAGACATGATAGTATAAATAGGATACAACTTAACCCGATTTATATCAATCTTAATATTATATATATATATATATGTATATGTATATGTACAAAATATATATACAATTACACATTTTTTAAAATATATATATGAAAAAATTATCCCTAGCCAACTTTAAACCTTTAATGTGAGTTTTGTTTTTATGTTGCAGTAGATAAACACATTTAACATCAATTTGGGAAGGCATACTACATCAGTTAAATAACTGATGTAATATAAAAAAAATGATAAATATAGGACATAGGTGTTTTTGTTATCCCCAATAATAGAACTCAATAGCAAATCACCTATTCTAAGGAACGCCCTGCTCGTTTGGCTCGCAACAATCCAATTAGTTCACCAGGCATTCTACATCAATTTTAGAACCAATGAAGAATCCACTCTATTTCTACATTGGTTCCTCTACAAGTTGATATAGAAAATGGCAGTTTTTAATATAGAAGGTCATTTTCTACATCGGGTTACTGAACAACCAATGTAGATGTTTCCTATTCTACATATGAAGCTACCACAACATCATGCTTCTAATCATACAAAACTTTGTTATGTGCACTTTAACTCAAAAACCATGATTGCATTTTCAGCTTCTGATCAACTCTCTTTCTCGTAGTTATAGTTCTGATTATCTAGAATCTATGTTGAAAAACTTCCATCATAGGCTAATGCTTCACACCTTCTCCATGCTTTAAATTTAGCCTTGTCTTCTAAACCACACTCAAAGCAACAATAGTAGCTAAGTTTACATAAGTTAAGATTTTCTTCTTGAATGTTTGTCATCGTTAAAAATTATGTTTCTAGAGGGATATTTTGTCTCAACACGGGGTTATACACTGACTTTTAACACTCTCATTGGGATGTCTCCGTATATGCTAGTTTTTGGGGAAAAAATTGTCATTTGCCTATTGAGTTGGAACACAACAGTTTGGGGTTTGGGCTATATGAAAATTCTAAGCTTGCAGGTCATAATAGGTTGCAATAACTAAATGAATTGGATGACCTTTGCTTTGAAGCTTATTAAAATGCCAAGTTGTACAAGGAGAAGACCAAAATGTGGCATGACAAGTGCATCAAGCAAATATATAACTCTTATATGCATGCATTTTCTTCTAACAAAGTTTCACTTAAGGTGTTATAGCCATTATACTATAACTCATTTCCTCCTTCATGGGGTACTTGAATTGTCTAAAGAAGATGACACCACCTTTAAAATCAATGGCCACAAGGGGGAGCACTATGAAGAAAGGCTACTACAAATGAAATAGATCACCTTGTTAAAGGGTTGACTATCTTCTTTAGGTTGTGTTAGCCTCGCAATCTTAAACAAACACTTCCCAAGAGGCAACCTGTGGCTACACAACCAACTGTATCCTTTTTGGTGTTTAGTTTGTTAGGAATTGCATCTTTAGTTTCTTAGATAACATAGGTTATTTTTTGTGCTTTGTGTTTTTTATTTTCACCTTTTAGCATGGTCATGCTAAAGCCAACATGGTCGAGCTAAGTTTTCATACATGACATCTGGTTGTCGACCATGACCATGCTAACCTAAGCATATAGTTGTGCTTGCTTGCACACCTAAATGCTTCATCTTCAACCATGACCATGCTAATTGCAACACGACCATGAACAACAATGTAATATCACAAAATTTTAAGTAAAGGTATTTTGGGTGATATTTGTGTAAAATAAATGGATTTACGAAAGGACGGCGGAGTGCAATTAGTAATTACTGTTACTATAGCAGTAACTGTAGCAGTTACTGTAGCAGGTGAAGTTAGTAATTGCTGGGTGCAGTTAGTAATTACTGTAACTGTAGCTTCACGGACGATTAC
>PYAF01004745.1:204611-264893 GCA_007407185.1 Glycine tomentella | reverse complement strand
TGAATTATTAAGATAAATTCATTATCTCTTTTACGAGGATTAGTTAATATGGGTAATACATAATAATTAATTAGGTGAAAATAATTAAGTGGAAAAAGAGAGATAATGACACCTAGTAATTTGAAGGGTAGTTAATTTGAAAAGAATAATATAAATTGTTATCATATTTAATGCTACTAAATAAATTAAATAACTTTATTAATAAGTGTGAATTAGTTAAATACGTCTTTTTATTTAGGATCCTTAAAAAAAAGTCTTGTATTTAAGGACATTGGTATCATGTTTCAAAATTGTTTATTATTATTTTAATTTAATTTTTTACTTCTTTAAAATTTTAATTTTAACAAATATCCACAAATATGCAAGGATATGTATTGATACTCATTATCATGGATATCTGTGCAAATAAGAGTGGGTAATATGGAAGGCTACCATATGTGCCTACTCTCTCTAGTTATCATCCCTTGTTGTGATTGTATGTGTGGTTGCTACACTAAGTTTCATTTTCAAAGTTTTTAATAGTAGTTATTTAGCAGCAAAAAATAAACTAAAAATGATTTTTACGGTTTAATATTATATTTTAATTAATGAAAATTATTAGCAATAGACCTTGCCACCAAAGATTCTATCTCAAAAGGAAATTCATTTTTAAAATACTTATATTTAACTACTTGTTGGTGTTATTAGTCACTAATTTGGACTCCTATTAATAGGTGACCAAAATGTTAGCAACATGGCATATGATGTTGGATATAGGAGGAGCAACAAGAAGATGAAGCTTGTGCCTCAGAAGGAAGTTTTGAGCTTTTTCACATGCCTTGAAGATTGTAATTCAAAATTAATTTGACCCTTGCATTGCATACATATAATCATTAACATGCTCACATGTTTTGCATTTAAAAGTATCAAAGCTATTCATGTTTTTAAGAGAAATCAATAAGTAATGATTAATGTTTTTGGAAAAATGTAATCTTATTGTGTTAATCGATTACACAGTGGTTTAATCAATTATTTGCTTCGTTTTAAATCTGGAAAAGCTTTGAAGAACAAATTAGTCGATTACATGACTCTTGTAATCGATTACAGTGTAAAATGAAAGTTATGCATTGCTGCTTTAATCGATTACCATTAATCGTAATCGATTGCATAGGCTTATTTAGAAAAACATGTTGTGTTGTTTTAATCGATTACCATTCATTGTAATCAATTACATAAGCTCAAAAAGAAAACATGCTATACTGCTTTAATCGATTATCATTCATTGTAATCTATTACTTAAGCCAAAAAGAAAATAATACTTTGTTGCTTTAATTGATTACAACTCGGATTAATCGATTATTCTGTTCGTTGTAAAACCCAAAATGAAGCTTTGAACACTTTAATTGATTAAGTGACAACTTAATTGATTACATAAGCCATTTTAATCGATTATGTGGGGCGTTATAATCGATTACAGTCTGTTACAAAAAGCAGTTATAAATAGGATAAAGGTTTGTCTTGAAACTTAACTTGAATACTTCGAATTTTCTGAATACACACAAGCCTTCACAAAGTTATAAAGTGATTTTCTGGGTTAACTATGTTCTTGTCCAACTCTTTAATCTTCATGGGTATTGAATGATTTCTTAGCCAAGAGTTCTCAAAGAAGTTTTGGATAGCATGTTTTGAAATTCTTTTTCTACAATTCAACTCTGATTGGTAAACCACATGCATTCATATTCATTGGATCATCAGGTTGTTTCTCTCCATTATCTCTAATTGTAAACTTGTTTTTGTAATTTTGGTTATTTGAAGCTATTGTAAAGAGTTCTTTGAAGCTTATGCTAGAGTAGAGTTCTCTAGTGAAGAACAGAGTAGTGTTCTCTAAGTTCTTAATTACTAGGAGTCTAATAGGATTTTAGATTTCTATTCTTTGTCTAAGGTTGATAAAGAGAGATTGTTGTAAAGCTTGTAAGAATTGAAATTTATAATAGTGAAACTCTAATCTAGTGTTGATTAGAAGAAATTGGATGCAACTTCTCTTGAGAAGTGAACCAGTATATATTCTTGTGTTGATTTTCTATTCCTTAATCTCTACTAGTTATCTTGTTCATTTGTTCTTGGTTTTATTATCATTACTCAACAAGTCCTATTTTGAGCAATTGATTTCTTGAGCTGAGTAATTTGATTGATTAGAAGCATTCTTGGTTTAAAAGTGATTAAGATCCTTTAACTCTGATTTTATAAATAAATTTTTAAAAGGTCAAGTATTAAGCAATTTACCCCCCTCTTAGTTATTGTGGGTATTCCTATTGTTTTCAATTGGTATCAGAGCAGGTTCTTGAGTGCTATTCAAGATTACTATCTTTCTTTAAAAAGAAAATGAATACCACACAAATTACCTTCAAGGAAGGTGCCTCCCGTAATCGTCCTCCAATGTTTGAAGGAGAGCACTTCAGTTTTTGGAAAAATAGAATGAAAATCATTATTCAATCAAATGACCCATGTGCTTGGAATACAATAGAAAAAGGTCCTGTGATTCCTATAAAAATTGTTGGTAATGATATGATTCCCAAAGAATGGGATAAAATGACAGATACTGAAAAGAGAGTTGTTTAATATGATTTTAAAGCTAAGAATATGATTACTTATGCACTTTCCTCTGATGAATTTTTTAGAACTGTTAGGTGCAAAAGTGCAAAGGAGTGTAAAATATAGGAACACTTCACACTTAACCAAAAGGGGGGATGAATTGGTTAGGCTTGGTAAATTAAAATTTCTTAGACAAAATTAGAGTTTCCCTTAGGATCTTTATCACTTTTAAATCCAATAATCTTTATTCAATCAAATGTTCAGTCCAAGGTATCCAATAACTCAGAATTGAATTAATAAACAAAGCAAGACAATCAAGTTGAACAGAATATTATCAAGAAAGAAATCAATATCAAAGCACACAAAATTTATACTGGTTCACATCAAACACTATGAAGCTACAACCAGTTTTCTTCCACCCAACACTAGAATAGAGTTCCACTATTGCAATTTTCTGTTCTTACAAGTGATTACAAAGTCTCTCTTTATCCACCCTAGATAAAGTTTAGAAATCTAAAACACGATTAGATTCTTAAAGACAACCCCACTAAGAACACTACTTTGCACAACCCCTAGAGAAACTCTATCTCTAGATTACAAGCAAGAAACCCAATTACAATAGATAATCAAATCCAAGTTCACAAAAGCATTACAACCACAAAGTTTAAGGAGAGAAAACACCTGATGATCCAATGAATGATATGCACATGAATGAATATACCAGGTTGAATGATGAAAACAAACTCAGAACATCTCTTTCCTTAACTTTTGAAAAGAATCTTCTTGCTTCAAAAATCAATTAAAGACCCATAAGTGTTTTAGTGAAGACAAGCACTCATAGAACCCAGAAAATCACTAAGAATGTGTTTAGAAAGCTTATGTAGGCTCAAAATACGAATTGATCAAGTTTTTGAAACAAGCTGAGCAAGGGTTCTATTTGTAACAAACTTTCTAACCGTTAGTAATCGATTAAATGTGCCCAATAATCGATTATTTCACTTATGTAATCGATTAAATCAAGCTTGTAATCGATTAAAGTGTTCTATAAAAATTTGGATTGAAGCAACGAACAAAATAATCGATTATTTCGATAAGTGATCGATTAAGACAGGAAGCTTCATAAACATGAAATACACTGTGTAATCGATTATGGATTCTGGTAATCGATTAAGACAGGAAGCTTCATAAACATGAAATACACTGTGTAATCAATTACGGATTCTAGTTATCGATTAAGACAGGAAGCTTCACAAACATGAAATACACTGTGTAATCAATTACGGATTCTAGTAATTGATTAATGAAGCAAAACATGTTAAGCAAAGGCATATGATATAATCGATTATTGTCTTTGGTAATCGATTAAAACACAGAGGTGATTTTTTCTGTTTAGCCTATGTAATCAATTACAACTCATTGGTAATCGATTAAAATGTTCATCAAGGCAGTTTATATGTGAACCAAGGTAAAATAATTGATTAAACCGATACGTAATCAACTACATTGTTCTTGAAAAGTTTTCCAGAATAACCAAGAACAAAATAATCGATTATCACATTAAAGTAATCGATTAAATCAGTAGAAAACTTATTTTTCCAAAATTCTTTGATTTAATTATAAAACTTAAACAATTTATCAAAGCCTTGTGAATTCTATTACTCAAACTAATTGACTTAATGAATGATATGAATGCAATGCACTTGAATCACCAAAAATGCTTCTCCCTTTTACATTTTATCACAAATTAATCTTCAAGACTTCAAGGCATGTTGAAAGTTCAAAACTAAGCTTGATTCTTTGTCCATTCTTCAATTGACTCCTTTGAAACCAACAATCTCTCCCTTTTTGGCTTTAAACATGCTAAACCTTCAGTTGATTAACAGTAAGGCTTGGAGTTAATTATTGAATTAATTTGAAGAACCTTGAGCTTTACAAACGTGAAAATTTTCAATCCCTTTGCCAAGAACAAGTGTTAAAAGCATTTGTGATTCAAGTAGCATTTAATTACAAGTCCTATACATTGATTAGATTACTTTTAACATCACAGCTCCCCCTAAATCTCAGCATCCATTCAGTTCAAGATTTTGGGCAAAAATGAAACAAAAAACATGGGCAAACAGAGCATAGTGTAGGACATGCTTAATCAATCAATTCTCCCCCTTAATCAATCATTTCTCCCTCTATTTGGTTTGTTAAAAGTCAAAAACATTAAAGGCACAGTGGATAATGAACTGAAAATATTATATTAAGCATAAGGGAGCCATTACAATTACAAAAAAAAACATAGTTCATAAACTAAATAAAATAAAAGCTAAAAATCTTCAGAATCATCCACTTTAAGAGTGGCTTCTATAACATCTAGCCTAGCATTGATGTCCCTAAAAGAGCTTTGAGTCTCAGCCCTGAATTCATGATATATGCTGAGTAGCCCATTCATCTTTTCCAGCATGAGGGACTCAAATTGGGTATAGATAGGTTATTGAGGATTCCTTTTCTCATCTTCTGAATCCGCAACAACTTGATCTTCAACAGCAGCAGCAGGAGGGGCTTGACTAGCCATGATCCACCCATCAAGGGTTTTCCTCTTCCCAATTTTGGTGAGATGCTTATCCTGAATCAGGCTGTTGGAGGAGTTGGTGTTATCAACCACTTCATTTTCAACATCTATGTTGAAGTGGTCAATGAGTCTAGAGACAAGCACAGGGTAAGGGAATGGATAATTAACCAATCTCTTAGACTTAAGCATTATTTCTTCAAAGATAAGCACCCAGTTCATGGGTATGTTATTCTTCAGCCCATAGACCAGCTGAAGGTCTTCATTTGTTCTTGGGCATGATTGGTAACCCTTGGTGTGACCACATAGGTGATGATGTAATGGAGGAGTCTATCCTCAGGAGTCATGGGTCCAGTACCCAATCTATTCCTAAGTTGCATGTGTGGATCATGCAACATCTCCTTATATGTGTCCATTTTGCTGTACCCATCAGGTTCCTCATCAAACCTCCTAGCCCCCTCACAAACAACTCCATCCATAGACTCCCAAACCTCAGGGGTAATCTCCATTATCACACCCTTGACTTTGGAGACCATATTCCCTTACATAGACCCTTTGGCATAGGTGTAGAACACCTTCACCAAATCAGGGTAGAAAGTGCCCTTCATTTCTAAAAATCTTCTAAGCCCTTGGGCTTCGAAGTAGGCTGGGAATTGGAAACCTTCTCTTATAAACCAATCTAACTCTAGGTATTTAGGAGAGGCTACAGGTTTGGTTGCATTTAACTCTAAGTAGTTCATCTTATCAGACTCTGTGGAGAACCACAAATCAAGTCTGTTTGGGGGTTGAGGTGAAGGTGGGTTAGAAGAAGATTCACCCACTTTTCTCTTAGAGGACCTAGCCCTTTTTGGAGTTGGGATTGACATGGTTTCAGAGGGATGGTTTGGACACAAGACACACAGAAACCTAAAAATTGCAAAGAAGAGAATGGACAAGGTGCAGATTTTTTTCATTGAAGCAATGCACTATTTATAGGCTGAATTGAGGCTCCTAACGCCCATATTTTTGAAAATATAGCTGTTGGTGACAGTTAAGGCACATTAGTGGCCTTTAATTTCCTTTGGATTTGGTTGGGCAGTTACATTTTCAGAGAAAAAACTGTCAGAAAACGCACAATAGCATAAATAATCGATTATTTTCTTATGTAATCGATTATTTCAGCACATTTGAGACACAAAAATTACACATAGTAATCGATTATCCCGTGTGGTAATCGATTATTTTCCTACCAGTCAGAGGTAGAAGATGACAAGTAATTGATTATATGCTCATGTAATCGATTATATTATAGATTTGGGAATTTTATCAAGTATCAGAGCTTTGTGTAATCGATTATCCCGAGTGGTAATCGATTATTCCAGAAAGATCAAAAAATTTAAGCTTGTGGGTAATCGATTACCTTATGGTGGTAAACAATTATTCCAGTGTGACATTTAAACTGAAATGGTTTGTTATATATAATAATCGATTATCCCGATGTGTAATCAATTATTTCAGAAGAGTTTAAAACTTTAAAGCACATGTGTAATCGATTACCTACTTGTTGTAATCGATTATTCTAGGAGACACATAAAATGGAAAAATGATTTTATTCAATGTAATCGATTATTCCATGATGTAATAGATTACTCCAGAGGGATTTAATTTCTGAAATATGAAGAATAATTGATTACCATATTAATGTAATCGATTACTAGAGCACAACTTGCACACATAATGTGATTTTTAATGAATTTAATCGATTAACCCGTGGTGTAATCGATTATTGCAACAAATATATCAGCAACAAAGTATTTTTGCAGACCAGTTCGTATTTTAGTCAATTTGAACAATAAATGCAGCAGTGAGGCTTCAAATAGTCATGGAAAAGCATACTTTAAATAAGCTAGCATAGATTATTATCATCAAGAATACCTAGCATGTTTCTAAGTATATGAAATCTATCCTTTGGAAATGGTTTAGTAAATATGTCAGCAAGTTGATTATGGGTATCAATGAACTCAACCTTGATGTTACCTTTCTGCACATGATCTCTTAAGAAGTGATGTCCAATTTCAATGTGCTTGGTCCTTGAGTGCATGACATGATTCTTTGAAATATTTATTGCACTTGTGTTGTCACAAATTAATGGTATCTCCTTAAGATCAACTTCATAATCTTACATTTGTTACTTAAGCCATAGGCTTTGTGCACAACAACTCCCAACTGAGATAAGATATAATCGATTACTGTCTTTGGTAATCGATTAAGACAGAGAGGTGATTTTTTCTATTTAGCCTATGTAATCGATTACAGCTCATTGGTAATTGATTAAAATGTTCATCAAGGCAGTTTATATGTGAACCAAGGTAAAATAATCGATTAAACCGATACGTAATCAACTACATTGTTCTTGAAAAGTTTTCCAGAATAACCAAGAACAAAATAATCGATTATCACATTAAAGTAATCGATTAAATCAGTAGAAAACTTATTTTTCCAAAAACCTTTGATTTAATTATAAAACTTAAACAATTTATCAAAGCCTTGTGAATTCTATTACTCAAACTAATTGACTTAATGAATGATATGAATGCAATGCACTTGAATCACCAAAAATGCTTCTCCCTTTTACATTTAATAACAAATTAATCTTCAAGACTTCAAGGCATGTTGAAAGTTCAAAACTAAGCTTGATTCTTTGTCCATTCTTCAATTGACTCCTTTGAAACCAACAAGGAGATGTGGGAGATGTTGGAGATAACTCATGAAGGTTTGGGAAAATATTTTCTCACTGCTTTAATCGATTTCCAACAAATGGTAATCTATTACTTGAGATAATAAAACATTTTTAATCGATTACGAGATTCTTGTAATCGATTACACAGCACAAAATCACATATTAGACTTACTGTGATAATCGATTACAACAATATGGTAATCGATTACTTGGCAATTATTTTGAACAAGTCTTCCTGTGATAATAGATTACTGTGTGATTTAATCGATTACATTGTTCATAAATCTTTTCCAAAAAACTCAAGAACACTTTAATCGATTACATAAGTGATTTAATCGATTACTTGACAAATATTCTGAAAAAGGTTTCCTGTGATAATCTATTACATTGCAATTTAATGATTACTTTGTTCATAAGTCTTTTCCAGAAATCTCAAGAACACTTTAATCAATTACATTAGTGAATTAATCAATTACTGACAGTTAAAATTTTTTTCTATAAATAGATGAATCCTGTTTTGAAAACTAAGGCCACAAAATATCAAAGGATTTTCATAAGCTTTCTGAAGAGAGAAAAGATACAAAGTGCTATTCTGAGTTAGCCCCTCAAATCTTCAAGCTTTATGATTCTACGAGAGGATTTTTTTTGGGCTAAGTTTCTAAAGAAGATTTTGGAGAGAAAGATCTGAGATAGTTTTTCTTTCAACCTTGATTCTAGTTTGGTAATCTTTTACATTCATCTGCACTGGATCATAAGGTGGTTTCTCTCCATACACCTTGTTTGTAATTTCTTTTTAGAATTTCTGTTTGTGTAACTATAGCAATAGTCTTTCTTAAAGCTTGTCAAGAATAGGTGTTTCTAGAGGGAAGAGTAGAGAAGGGTGTTCTCTATGTCTTGATCACTAAAGAGTCTAAGTGAGTTATATGTCTTGTTCTTTATCTAGGTTTGATTGAGAAGTGATTATAAAGAGATTGTAAGAAATAGATTGTTAATAGTAGAACTCTAACTAGTTGGTTAGAAGAACTGGATGTAGCTTCTCTAGGTTGAGAAGTGAACCTGTATAAATCTTTGTATTGACTACTTTATCTTTATCTTTTCTTATGGTCATTAATTTTCATTCATTGTTGTATCTATTCACAATCAACAAAAAATGTTTGGTTGCATTCTTTAAAGACTAGTGTTTGATTGATTGAAAGAGTTCTTGGATTGTTTTGTGATGCGATCTTTTTTAACTCTGATGATTTAAGATTTTTTTTAATTGGCCAAGAATAACCAATTCACCCCTCCTTCTTGGTTCTTGTGTGATGTTCATACTGTTTTCAGCCCTTGCCACCAATTTTGAACATGAAGCTCTCATAGTTGTTTACATAGGCTTGTTTCTTTCTTTCACTATTTTCTCTGCCCTAGTTGTTTTGTATCTCTGCACTACGCCCTTTCTTTGTTTATTTGTTTGAAACTGCTAATAGTTGTAGTCCAACCATTTGATGTGAGGACACATAAGTCTCGATGTAGTCCAACCAAAAGGAGCTATGATGAGAACTGAGATCCTAGTGGGTTAGGGGGAGGGGGACTCAGTCTTATTTGCAACAACTCAAAGTAGTGGTTATTCTAGTGTAAACTTTTGTATAATCCTTCAAGCATTTTTAATTATTGTCTTCATTTATTAATTGTGATCTTTCATGGAAATGGCTATAAAAGAATGATTTTGGGACTCAGAGAGCACTGCCTGGCCTTGATATTAGTATTTGTCTTAGGATATGTTTGCTAGATATGTTTATCAAATCGAGAGGGAGTAGAGATTTTGATATAATTAACTAGACAAATTTTACACACAAACAAAAGGGAAAAAATTGAAAAAAGTAGTTATGTAATATTTACAAAGCTTCATCCTATTTTCCTATAGTTGAGATATCAATGAACTTAAGTATCATAAATGTATACATGTCCCTAATCTAGAAGTTCAAAACTCCAAGGTACTAAAACTCCTTGATAAAGTAAAGCTAATTTCTCCTAGAGTAAATATGATAAACTTGCACCTTAATGGATTGAATGAAAGGTACACTACTAGAAAATAAGTTTTTAAAGTTGCCATTTTAACATTGATTTTATAAAACCTGATGTTAAAAATAATGCCTTGACATAGTTGTAAATAAGTTGAGTTTGTTAACATCAGTTTTTACAAAACCAATGTTGCGTATCGATATTAATATCGGTTTTTATAAAAAACCAATGTTATTTGATTAATTATTAACATCAGTTTTTATAAAAAACAATATTATGTTATTTCCCAAATTAAAAGCCCTAATTTCATTTCCCTATCTCACGTCTCATAAATCATAAATCTCCCTAAAACAACTCACACATGCTTCATTATTTTCTCCTTCTTCACCACCACGTTTACTTCCTTCACCACCACCTCCTCCTCCTCCTCCTCGCGACGGTGCTTCCTTTCACCATCGCCGACAATGACAAAGATGGTCTCCATCACAATGTTAACTTTGAGGGGGAAGTTGAGGATGGCCTTGGGGCCGCAGAGCCTGAAGGCAGCTAGGTCATAGGCCTTGGCGGCTTCGATGGTGGTGTCGAAGGTTCCGAGCCAAACCATAAACCTGCACTTTTTCAGGTCACGAATCTTGATGACGAATTTGCCCTATGGCCACTGTCGGACACCTCAGTAGTGCTTCTTCTGCAGTTGGTTCTTCGGTGCTGCCGCCTCCAGGTTTCCAAATTGGATCCGCTCGGTCTTCTTCTGAACACCGATTTGTAGCGACGATTTTCGATTCAATTATGGCTTCCTCTCAGTTGAAATTAGGGTTTTTAGGGTTTCGAGGTCGATTATTTAGGGTCTGGAGACGAACTATAAGAGAGGAAATTCAATTTTGGGTTCGAGGAGGTCGGTTAACGGTGCCAGAAACCTAGCTGAAGCATAGGTGGATGAGATCATAAAGGCATGCCTTGGCTTCAAAGTGGAGCAAAATAGAGAGCTAAACGAGAGCGATTGGAAAGAAAATTCTCTTAGCTACGATCAAGTTGTTATGTGGCCTTTGATGCTTATTGTGCATTCCTCATCGGAAGGAATACCATGGCTTGGAAACTCAACGAATAGGTAGGTCACTCTTTTCCATGCTTAATTCTTTAGAAGCATTATTCATTATTCATTATGTCAAGTTATAACTAACATAATGTTCAGTGGTGTGACTGCTATCAACAGTGCCTACTCTCGAATTTCACTGGTTAACTGGTATTGACGTTGATGAGAGTGATTTCATGATGCTTAAGCTGCTGCCACTATTTTGTCTGCATTTTTCTTTCGTTACGATTGGATGATGATTTTACAGTATGGTGGTGTTCTCATATTTGAAATTTGAACTGTCTGCTGGATTTTGGAAAATTAATTGCATAGTTCTTGCATACACTTTTTGCATTAGTTCTTTGCAATGGTGTAGTTCTTTCATTAGTTTGTCTCCTAATTAAAAGCATGCTTGCTATGTATATAATTGGTGTATACACTTTCTGCAATGGTCATAATTATATTTTGGCTGTGTTACTTTGATAATGAAAGGGGTTGGACTTTGTAATATCATAAGCTAGAAGATATAGGACCAAGCTTGTGTTGAGTTTGATGAATAACTATGATAACTTTGGAGGAAAGGAATAATATGAGAACTGGAAAGAACTGAGGGCCAGGCCAAAGATTCTGAAGATGATTTCTTCACCAACCTTGTAGTTAAAGGAAACTACAAAAATCACGTCAAGGTAAACGTTTCCATAGTAGCTACTACTTTGTTAATTTAGTTATTTTGTTTTCCCTATTTTCATTAATATTATCCAGCCACAATTTTGGATTTTAACATGAGAAATCACATTTTTACTTCAATATTGTACAATTTATTTTTCAAATATGAATGAAATAGGAAAAGAAAATGAAAAGTATAAATGAGATAAAATAAATGATGTGATAAAGAAAAAAAATAGTATATAAAAATATTGTGGGAATAGATATAACCTTTTTTATATATTATGGCATGTTATTCTTATTATGGAAATGTTATAAATTTGGGCTAGGGAGGTATCGTTATGAATTTGCTCTATTACTCAAAGTAATGAAATATATATAGGATTATAACTACCTAATTTGCATAATTACGACTAATTACATATCTACAATATCTAATACAAATATCCCATTTTTGAAATATATTTTCCTGATTTCTAAAGATACAGTTTCTTAATTTACTAAAATCCGCTAAGCAATTCATTTTCAATGTGAGTCAATAGTAATATATTCACTCTTAAGGAAAAATACATCTTTGCTTTGGAAAATTAACTTTTTCCCTTTTTTTTACATATACAACTTATTAGACTAGAAGAGTAATTAAAAAATAAAAAATAAAAGAACTTTACCATCACCAGTCACCAGCTTTACCATATACAACTGATCATGCATTGATGTTTTAATTATATAAACCAAAAGTATACACCGATTATTGCGTAGTTCTAGCATGGCTCTAGTGTCATCTTATGTTGCAGGAGTCACTCTATAAACTTTAGTGTGGAGTTCTTGTACTTTAGTATGAGCACTTTTACCTATTGTACTGTTCAGGGTCCATAAAATATGTGACAAGTGATGTGGCATTTCAATATACGTACATCAGTCGTGACACAAAAGCACAGACACCTCGCCCTTAGCAGTCGGGCTACTGGGCCAAACAGATTATCTTATCCCTCATCATTTGAATATTAATGATAATGTTGCAACCTCCTTATCAAATGGCAAGTATTCAATTATCTATAAGATACGCATTATCTGTATGATACAATTATCTATAAGCCACAACTTATCTACTAGATATTATGTATAAACTAGTAATTATCTGCAAGGGTTGTTACACCACTGTAACAGCCTTGATAAACAAGAACTTGCAGCTTCTACTCCACTCTATAAGTACCAGGTTCTATTTCACCCTTTTTAGACCACTTATTCTCAACTCACTCACGTACTTACTTGAGCGTTAGAGTCCTTTGTTTTGCATGTCCCCCCTCGGGTCCTCTTAAAAGAGGGTACATACAGTCTGACGTATGAGATCTTGGAGCCCATCTTGGCTACGTTGACCCTGACATTAGTCAACTCTAGATTTCGGTAAGTACACATGGCTCACACCGCGAGGCCGCGGTAAAACTTACCTCGCTACCTCCCTTTTCCATCAATGGTTAGCATCGATTGGACGCTTTCCTCACCCAGGTGAACCTCTACACCAACGACGACTCAATCATATGTTATGTCTTCCCAACATCCCTTAAAGGGGCAACATTGACATGGTACGAAGGGCTCCCTCCGGGGTCCATCGACAGCTCCGACATCCTTGTTGAGCGTTTCAGTTCACAATATGCAACAAGTCGTTGCATCGTATGACTTCTGCTGCGTAGGCCAGTTTGTGAGAAGCAGATGATGAATCCCTCTGAAAGTTCATGGACATGTTTGGATGAATTATTGTCCAGATCTGAAACTTAACCTAGAGGTAGCACTGCACTCCATGCTTCTAGCCTTGCGACCCAGCAAGTTTGCGGATAGTCTATGCAAAAAACCTCCTAGTATCATGGACAAGTTGCGCGAATGAGCCAAAGGCTACATCCAGATGGAGGAGACGTCAAGGTTTAGAAATGAGGTCCAACAAGTTGGAAAAAAGCGGGACCAGAGAGAAGGGGGTACCAAGATCGACTCAACCATGTGGTTTTTGTGTAGCAAATCACGAATATACTTGTTTTGAGTCATAAGTATAGAATTATAGATAGGTATTTAATCTCTAGCCCCATGAAATAATCCAAATGACCAAGTTGCTTGAGAGATAAAACACTGTTCAGTTTAGTTGTAAGCTGTTGAACGAGAGAAGTAGAACTCCCAATAAAGATGATATCATTCACATAAACCATAAGATAAACAACATGTACCTGAGGATTGTAAATGAAAAGGGAAGAATCACATTTGCTTTCCATAAAACCAAAATGAAGTAGAGTGGGTTTCAGTCTATTAAACCACTGCCTTGGGGCTTATTTTAAGCTATAGAGGTCTTTGTTAAGCTTGCAGATCAAGGACTTGTTTGCAGCTTCAAAACCAAGAGGTTGTGTCATATACACAGATTCTTCAAGAAGCCTATTAAGAAAAGCATTATTCACATTAAGTTGAAATAACTTCCACCCATGTGACAGAGCAAGAGTGAGGATAATCCGAATTGTAACAGGCTTAATCACAAGGGAAATTGTTTCATGAAAATCAAAACCTTGACCTTGATGAAAGCCCTTGGCAACTAACCTGGACTTGAACTTGTTGATGGTACCATCAACATTTTCCTTGACTCTATACACCCACTTACACCTAATGGTCTGTCTATTAGAGGGTAATGAAACTAAATCCCAAGTTTTATTTTTCAATAATGCATCATACTCTTGTTGCATGGAAGCATGCCAATCCGCATTATCTAGGGCTTGATTCACAAATTTTGGTTCAGAATGAACAAGGAATAGTGAAGGGCCTAATTCATAGATTATGAATCCCTGACTTGGACCTTGTTTGCATAGGATGAGTGTTGACATGTATAAAGTTAGGAGCTGGATTGGACTTAGAAGAAGGTTCAGTGACAACAACAACCTCTGTAGATGGATGTTGGACAAAATCAGAAGAAGTAACTGGATGAGACATAAGGGAAGAAATGGTAGGAGAATTAACAGGAATAGGAGAAAATCCAGGAGGAACAACAGGTACGAAGGAGAGTGAGAGGGAGATACCTGAGTGTTATAGGGCTTGACAACATAAGAGGTTGAGACAATTAGGAGTCAGAGTAAAATATGAACCAAGATTTTTTATAGAATTAGAAGAAGAAGGAAATAAGGAAGAATAAAGAAATGTCAACTCATTAAACAAAACATCTTTTGAGATATAAATTATGCCAGATGAAGACAAACATTTGTAACCTTTGTGAGAGGTAGAATACCCAAAAAACAAGCATTCTTGAAATCAAAAATTAAGTTTGTGTGCATGGTAAGGCTTCAGTAGAGGAAAATAGGCACAACCAAAGGTTTTAAGGAATTAAAAATCAGTATCCTTATTGAAAAATGGTAGTAAAAGGAATAACAAAATTAAGGGAAGCAGTAGGGAGTCTATTAATTAAATAAACATTAGTAGTAAAGGCATGGTCCCAACTGACGAGCACGAGACTTTGTGTGAAGACTGAAATATTATGTATTTTCTCCCAAACTTGATAGGAGTGATTTGAACCAAGAACTCACGACAAAACAGACTTGGAGAGAGTCGATTGCATCCAAAATTGGAGTGTTTGGTCTTGACCTTCCCAAGCTTCATACTCAGGATTGATTATGTCAGCAACTCAATCATCCTCCGTGAGATAGCAAGGTGGAACAACAATATTTACTACAAATCCCGGCAACTTGTGCGATTTAAGGACTGGATCAACATGTTGACGCCAATGAAGCTAATTTGAATCATCCAATTTTCAGCAATTGAGTTTGGAAAAGTTTGCAAGACAACATTCAAAGGAGCGGAAGCCATGGATGAACAAAATAAGAACTTGTAGAAGGCGATGAGAGAATCGAAGATGAACACGAACCAAACACGAACTAGAGGCGAAGCAGAAGCAGAAGCAGAAGCAGAATCGAACACAAAAATCGAACAAGAAGGCAAACTCATACTAGAAGCGAAAATGAACAGATTGAACCAATTGAAGAAACTAGAACAAATTGAACACACCAATGCACGATCAGTGCAAAAAATTGCCTCTAGATACCATTTTAGAAAAGGTAAGAAGAAGAGAGAAAAATAAGAGAGAACTGAGATATTATTTTAGTGTGAAAAAGTTGAATTGAGTTAGTTACAACGGAGATATTTATAGACCTCTAAACTAATTGTAACAGAACCTAACAACTAATAGAAATAACACTTGTAAAAATAACAGGTGTAACAAAAATAACAGCTGTATAAATAACAACTCTAACAGAAATTAACAGTTGTACAAGAGAGGTACAGTTAGCAAAAGCTAACTACCTGTCACAGAGTGGTTCTATTAGCAAAAGCTTACAGCCCTTACAATAACAACTTTACATAGAGAGGTCTTGTTATCAAAAGCTAACATCCTTTACAATCCTATTACAAAACTGTTTATATATTTATATAATTACATACTCTAATACGCCTCAACAACAAAAAAATGCACTTTCAGGGTCGACGGAGGCAATTTCCTAGGTTTTATGATCACACACCTAGGAATAAAAGCCAAACTTGACAAATGCACAACCGTACTAGAGATGCAGAACCCTACCAGCATTGAGGAAGTCCAAAGGCTGAACGACAGACTGACATCTCTGTCCAGGTTCCTCCTAAAGCTCCCTAAAAAGCAAAGCCATTCTACAAGCTACTTAGGAAAACTGTGTCTTTCCTATGGGACGAAGTCTATAAGCAAGATTTCTTGGCCATAATGAAAATTTTTGCCATGCCGCCAGTCCTAAGTCAACCTAAACTAGGGTACCGTTGCTCCTATACCTCTCTGTAGTTGACGAGGCTGTCAGCTCAGCCCTCGTACAGCAGCTTCCCATCTACTTCACCAGCCAAATCCTCCATGATGCTAAGAAGTGATACCAGATGATCGAGAAGGTAGCGCACACACTTATCACTGTAGCCCAACGCCTCAGGCAATACTTTCAAAGTCACCAAGTGGTAGTCAAGATGAAATACCCCATCAAACATGTGTTGCGAAAGCCTGAACTAAAAGGGAGGATGGTAGCATGGTCCGTATAACTGTCAAAGTTTGATCTCCAGTATGAACCTTGTGGCCCCACGAAAATACAATTCATGGTAGATTTTCTAGTAGACTACAACGAAAAAACCACCAGAGACTTGTGGAATCTCTAAGTGGATGGAGAGTCCAATGTGAAAAGGAGTAGGGCAGGCATCATGCTCGAAGGGTCTGACAATGTTACTTCAGAACAAGCTTAACTTCAAAGCCTCAAATGAACACGAGGAAATTATAGCAAGACTGAAGCTAGCAAAAGAAGTCGAAGCTAAAAAGCTAAGATGCTACACCGACTTGCAGCTTCTCCAAGGACAAGTTGCCAATAGATATCAAACTAAGGAGACAATACTCCTCTGGTACTATCGCACTACAAAAACTCTCATTGACGACTTTGAGTGCTTTGAGATGTAACATATACCCAGGGAGAGTAACACCAGAGCAGACCTGCTCTCCAAGCTGGCAAGCACCAAAAAGACCGGGAACCTTAAGATCATCATCCAGGAGACTCTTCAAGCTCCAACCATAGATAGCCAAGATGTCATGGCAGGCAAAGAAGAGGAATCAGACTAAACGGACCCCTACAAGAATTTCCTAATCCGTGGGATATTACCACCAGATGAGATCGAAGCTCGATGCCTGAAAATGAAGGCCAGCTACTACGTCATCCTTAATGACGAGATATTCAAAAGAGGATTGACAACACCTTTGCTCAAATTCCTGAACAACCAAAGTAGTGCGTGCCAGATACTATTGGCCGACACTTAAGGCTGACACGCTCGACTTCACTAGGAGGTGCAAACGATGCCAAGGGTTTACAGATATCCCACACCCATCCTGAAAACCTCTACAGCTTGAGCTCCCTTTGGCCTTTCGCCATGGCGGAATGGACATATTGGGACCATTTCCAAAAGCCACAGGAGTAGTCAAATTCCTACTAGTCACCATAAACTACTTCACCAAATGGATTGAGGCAAGGCCATTATGAAAAATCTCAGCCAACGAGGTAGAAAAGTTCACCTAGAAACACTTCATATGTAGATATGGCCTCCCTTATGCCATCGTCACCAACAATAATACTCAGCTGAAAGCTCAGGCTTATGAAGACTTCCTGTTGAGGCTAGGTGTTAAACACCTCGTCACCTCTGCCGAGCATCCCCAGACCAATGATCAGACGATGACAGCAAATAAAGTTATCCTCAGGGCCCTGCGCCTAAGACTTGACATGTCCAACAATCTATAGAAGGATCAAATCCTTAGTATATTTTGGGCCTATCATTGTTCACCCTAGACAGTAACCAACAAAACTCCTTTCTAACTCAAATATGGCATAGACACCATAATCCTCGTCGAAGTCAAGGAACCATTGACAAGGAGATTGTTGTCAAACTCAAGGTCTGTCTTTGGTGAGTCTCGCATCTCCAAAGGCATGTCAAACCCTGGGTCTGTCCTTGGTGAGCCTCGCCAAAACCCAGGACGAACGTGTTACTGGTTGATTCTCCAAAGGCTTGTTAAACCCAAGGTCCGCCTTTGGTGAGTCTCACATCTCCAAAGGCTCGACAAACTAGGGTCCACCCTTGGTGAGCCTCGCCAAAACCTAGGATGAACGCATCCTTGGTCCAAAACTCGCTAAACCCATGGTCTTCCCTTGGTGAGCCTTCCTGTTGTCAAGTTTCGCCTTCTCGGAAATTCAAGGTATGCAAGGTGTACCCTTGATAAGCTTTTCTATTCCTAAGTTTTGTCTTTGTAGAATACAAGAAACCTAAGGTTCGTCCTTGGTAAACACTCCTATAAAAAACCCAAGGTACACCCTTGGTAAGCCCACTTATTTTGTCCAGGTTCCACGAGACAAATTTAGATGCCACCCGACTAGTCAGCAAGACCATTAACCAGGTCACATTCAAACTAACTCCTCACAAGCGTCAGGGAAGCGTCACCAGATGATTGACAAGACTTTAACCAGGTTGAAATCAAACCTAAGATGATCTTGTATCACCTAACTCTTTAATACACGCAAAGTCGTCAAGGTCTTACTTCCTACGTTGCCAAGATCTCATTATCATCAAGGCAGCCTATCCTTGCTACCACAAGTAGTGGAACATCACATAAACAAACGGCAACATATGAGACATATAATAGAGCAAAATTTTGTCAACAAAGGAAAGCATATGTATTGAAGAAGAATAATTGTCAGAATTACAAAGTCGTTTTGGCAAAAGTCCAATAAAGAAGAAAAACAAAGAAAAAGTGGCCTAAACATTGGCCCCATCACCATGCTCCTCCTTAGCGGCAACTATCTCCTCTTCGTCAAGCAATTCACTATATTTCACATTCTTGAACGAGTCAAAAAGACCGAAATCAAGGTCCTTGGCGAAGAACCTGGCCTGCCTTATAGCCTTATAAAAGCCCATTTCATGCTGCTCCACGACTTCTTTCTTGTACGCCTGTAGCTCCTCTTCAAGATCCTTGCTGGCCTCCCTCTCCTTTGATGCCTTGAGCTCATACTCATCTAGCTTGGACCCAAACTCTTACAACTGAGCCTCGAGGTCAGCAACCACCTTGGCAAGATCGTGCTTCTCTGCCACAATGCTCTCCAGCTTGTCAGCCAACACAGTTTTGTCCTTAACAAGTCCTTGCAGCGCCTGGCCAGCTCGCCACCATCTAGTCTTGTGCACAATAGCTTGGTCAGTGCATCACCAACCTTGGATGACAGCTGGTGGTTGGACCTAACCACCTCCGTAAAGGCGAAAATGGCATTGGCCACCTTGGGATGCTCCACCTCTAAAAAATTTGAGCAGTGGCCCTACATTTGGCGACTTCATCCTCTAAGGATGCTACATTGCTCAGACTTCTTTGGAGGAAGACCTTGGCAACGTCAGTTGCATTCTGGACTCTAACCAACCGGATCAAATTCCTGTCAAAGGAAGACAAAAAGTTGGTCAGAGCTCTCTGCTTTGGCCTATACTCTATGTTCCACAGTGAGTGAGTATCGCGCGAAGTATAGATGTAATCATGAGAGCCACTGAGGCAAGAAGAGGAGGAAGGCATTTTTAGAGGCGGCATTTCTAGAGCACTAATGGTCACCACACCAGCCCTCGTCGAGGGCCCCTTTCAGCCTTTGCAAAATGAGGAAAGCTGTAGAGTTGATGTCTTATTTGGGTGGCTCTTCTATTGCTGGTTTGAAGAATTTGCATATGGCTTTGTCGGTCGTCCAGACTACTATAACAGCTCCTGCTCCTCCGACTCCTCCTTCTCCACCTATTCAGAAGGTTTTTGCTTTTCCTGCTGCAATGGCTACTGCACCAATTTCTTCGGCCGGCCCTATTGTGACTCATTCGTCCACCCATACTGCGCCCTTAGTTAACCATATTCACACTGAATTAGTATTATAATCATTAACTAGTAGCCAAGTAATTTGTTAAATGTTTTAAATGTAATTCAAAGCTTTTAAGGTGATTTTTTAGTTTTTTTTTTTATTTTATCTTTGCAGAGTAATGACTAGGAAGCTCTGAAGAAGTTATTTGTTGCGAATGAAAAGTCCGAAGAGAAGGTGTTTCTCTTTTTATTATTTGAATTTTTATGATGTGTCATATTGTCTTAACTCGTTTGCATTATTAAGAGTAATTAAACTTTGTTTCCTTTTGAATGTTTTCCTAACTTATTCATAATGGTTTGTATGTTAGGTTAATGAAGCAGTGGCAGATGTAAAAAATGAACTATAAGAGACTGAAGAACATGATTCAAAGCGATTAAAGGTAAGCACATACCACGAAAGAGTTTTTGGAGTATCACATACTAAAGGTTAGATAAAAAAATATTGTATATCTTAGAAAAAGAGTAAGTGAAGAGAATCAAGATGCTGAGGATCTGAATCTTGGATAAGTTTTAACTTTTACATGCCATTCAATTGAAGGCATATGTAATTCTTAAATGGATAAGATTTCATCCTTTGATCCTTTGTATAGCATAAAAATCATTCATTGGCTTGCATTCATGGTTTTACAAAAGGCATATATTCTATGAAAAAGATTTAAAGCATTTATGATTGCATTGAAAAAGATAAAGTGTTCAAAGCTTATTTTGGAAAAACAATTTCCTACTACTTTAATCGATTACTAGCTAATGGTAATCTATTACTTAACCTTTGAAGAACACATTAATTGATTATAACTATATGGTAATCGATTACTCTTCACAAATCACAATTGAAGTCTTCCTGTGATAATCAATTATGATATGGTGGTAATCGATTACTTAGCTTGTTTTTGAAACATGACTTCATGTGTTAATCGATTACATAGTGAAATAATCGATTACATTGCTCATGAATCTTTTCCAAAATGATTCAAGAACACTTTAATTAGTTACAGAAGAATAGTAATCGATTACACTTCACAAAGTCACAGAAATGTCTTCCTGTGATAATAAATTATTATTTGTAGTAATTGATTACTTGGTGCATTTTGGAAAACAAGATTTAATGTGTTAATCGATTACATGGCGGTTTAATCGATTACTTTGCTCATATATCTTTTCTAGAAGGCTGAAGAACATTTTAATCGATTGAATTTGTTTTTAATCAATTACACTAGTGGTTTTAATCAATTACATTAGCGATTTCATCGATTACATTCAGTTACACCAGTCTTTTATAAATAGTTGTTGGGTCTTTTGAAAATAACAATACAATACTCTACGAAATTTTCATTGTTTTCATAAGCCTTCTAAAAGTGAGAAAGGATATTCTAAGTTATGAAACTCTTGTCCCATAAATTCTAAATCTTCATTGTGCATTGAAAGATTTCTTCTTGGGCAAGATATCAAAAGAAGTGTTTGGAGAAGAAGTTCTGAAACTTGTTTTCAAACCGATTGGTAAACCATATTCATTAATATTCATTGGTTCATTATGTTTTCTCTCTCCACTAACTTTGATTCTAAATTTATTTCTGGTTGTTTGTAACTATTACAAAAGTGTCTTAAAGATTTTCTAGAGTAGAGTTCTCTACAGGAAAGAGAAGAGAAGCGTTTCTCTTTGTCTTAGTAACTAGGATTCTAAAAGGGTTTTAGATTTCTGTTCTTAATCTAGGGTTGATTAAGGGTGATTGTTGTAAGCTTCTAAGAACTGAATTTATTGAATAGTAGAACTCTAATCAAGTTTTGGTTAGAAGAAACTGGATGTAGCTTCTCTTGTTCAGGGGTGAACCAGTATAAGTTCTTGTGTTGATTATTTTCTTTAATCTCTTCTTATCATCTTAATATGTGATTCTATTAATGGAATCTCATTACTCAACAAGTGAAGTTTTTAGTAATTGTATTCTTGAGCTGACTGGTTTGATTGTTTAAAGCATTCTTGATTTTATTGTGATAAAGATCATATTACTCTGATTCTTAATGATTTTTTAAAAAGTCAAGTTTAAATCAATTCACCCTCTTGGTTATTGTGTGTGTTCATATTGTTTTCAATTGTTATCAAGAGTAGGTTCTTGAGTGTTATTCAAGATCACTATTTTTTTTTAAAAAAAAAGAGAAAATGAATACCACATAAATTACCTTCAAAGAGGGTGTCTCCCTCAATTGTCCTCCGATGTTTGAAGGTGAGCATTTCAGTTTTTGGTAAAATAGAATACAGATATTCATCCAATCAAATGACCGTGGTTCATGGAATGTAGTAGAGAAAGGTCCTTTGGTTCCTATCAAACTGTTGGTAATGATATGATTCCCAAAGAATGGGATGAGATGACAAATGCATAAAAGAGAGTTTTTCAATATGATTTTAAAGCTAAGAACATGATTACTTCTTTGCATTTTTTTCTGATGAATTCTTTAGAATTGTTAGGTGTAAAAGCGCAAAGGAGATGAGGGAGATGTTGGAAGTCACTCATGAAGGGACAGATAAAGTCAAAAGATCAAGGAAGTATGCCTTGATTCATGAGTATGAAATGTTCAAGATGAACACCACAAAAAACATATCTCAGCTCCAAACAAGATTCACTCACATTGTAAATCATCTTCTTGGTCTTCGGAAGATATTTGATACTGAAGAGTTAAGCA
The DNA here is from genome assembly GCA_007407185.1 of Glycine tomentella. Lineage (NCBI taxonomy): Eukaryota > Viridiplantae > Streptophyta > Magnoliopsida > Fabales > Fabaceae > Glycine > Glycine tomentella. The sequence goes on along the minus strand of PYAF01004745.1, from coordinate 242,200 downwards.
TCAAAATCTTGAAGTTTCTAACAAGACTATGTCAACCAAAGGTGACAGCAATCACGAAATCAAAAGATCTATCCAAGATGTCTATGGCTGCATTATTTGGTAAGCTTCTTGAGTATGAATTAGAAATATCTCAACTATCACATGCAGAAGATACAAATAAGAAACACAAAAGTATAGCCTTGAAAGCTGCATCCTCTAACGTGGATAAAGGAGAAGACTCAAGTGAAGAAGATGGTGATGAGAATCTGAACCTAATAGTCAAAAAATTCAGCAAGTTTATGAGAAAGAACAAGAACAGAAAGTTCACAAAGTTCAACAACAACAACAACAAAAAGAGTGACAACAACAACACCACCAACTTCACCTGCTTCGAATGTGGTAAGCAAGGCCACACTAAATATGAATGTCCTATTTTATTAAAGAAGCAATTAGGTTAAAAGAAGACAAAGAAAGAAGGAAAGCCAAAGAAAGCCTACATAGCATGGGAAGACAATGACTCAACAACTTCTAAATCATCAAGTGAGAATGAAGAAGCTAATGTATGCCTCACTTCTACAATAAGTGAAGATGAAGAATTCTCAAGTCCTGAAACAAAGGTAAATCCTGAATTTGATCAAATTGTTGATGCTTTCCATGAGATGCATGAAGAGGCTCAAAAGCTTGCAAAATCCAACAATAGGCTGAAAGGAAATCTTAGATGGCATGTCACCAAACTTGCACCAATGCAAACTGAAATTTTTAACTTGAAAGAAGAAAATGAAATACTTGTTTTAAGCTACAAAGCTAATGGATGTGTGTGTGCCTCTTCTTCATCAAATGTAGACAAATGTAATGCTTTACAAAAAGATTTTGATGATTTCAAAAAGAGTCAAGGTGAAAAATACATGTTATTGCTTTCAAAAAATTTTACTTAGTAAATCTTTTGAAAAGACTCTATAGAGGAAAATGTAGTCTAGATCAAATGCTAAGTATACAAAAATATGTTGGAGATACTTCTGGTTTGGGTTACAAACATCAAGCAAAACCTTTTTGGAAAAATCAAGTTTGTACCACCAAAACAGAAAAACCAAAGAGCCTTTTCAACAATAAACCATAAACAAATGACTCATTTTGAAAGAGCATCAAAATTTGTGACTTGTAACTATTACATGAAAAAAGGTCACATATCTCATAATAGGTGCTATGCTAGAAGATTCTATGTGTCAAATGGAGATTGCATTTGAATTCCAAAGAAAAAGAAAATAGCTAACCCTTATGAACCCAACCTTAATTGGGTACCTTCCTTTGCCACTTAATTTAAATGTTGCAAGTGTGTCTAAGAGAAAAATCATCATTATGGTATCTTGACAGTAGATGCTCTAGACACATGACAGGTGACATGTCCATGCTTACAAATTTAACTCTTAAAATGGAGGATTTGTCACTTATAGTGACAACAACAAAGGAAAGATAGTTGGAGAAGGCAATATATGAGACAACTTTAAAACCAAGATCAGAAATGTTCTTTATGGGGAAGATTTAAAGCACAATCTCCTAAGTATAAGCCAACTATGTGATAAAGGATTCAAGGTTTCCTTCAATGATAATTGTTGTGTGATATGTGATGGTCAAACCAGGGAGGTTATACATGTAGGTAAAAGAAAAGGTAATATCTACTTACTCTCTATAAAACATGCATTCTTTCACAATACTAATTTTCTAGTAAGTAAAGTTGATGAATCATGGCTATGGCATAGGAGAGCTAGTCACATTAACATGCATAACATGAACAAGCTTATTAGAAAATACTTAGTCAGTGGCCTACCTAAACTAAAGTTTGAAAAAGACAAACTATGTGATGCTTGTTAAAAGGGGAACAAACTAAGATTTCTTTTCAAAATAAAAATGTTGTTTCTACCTCAAGACCCCTTGAATTACTTCATATGGATTTGTTTGGTCCTTCTAAAACTATGAGCTTAGGAGGTAATTTCTATGGGCTTGTAATTGTTGATGAATATTCTAGATTCACATGGACTTTTTTTTAAGATCCAAAAGTGATGCTTTCATTGCCTTCAGAAAATTAGCCAAGCTTGTTCAAAATGAAAAGGGAAGCAAAATTATCTCAATAAGAAGTAATCATGTTGGTGAATTCCAAAATGGGCATTTTGAAAAATTATATGAAGAAAATGGAAGCAACCACAATTTTTCAGCTCCAAGAACACCTCAGCAAAATGGTGTTGTGGAGAGGAAAAATAGATCTATTGAAGAAGGTGCTAGAACTCTTCTTAATAAGACAAATTTGCCTAAACATTTTTGGGCTGATGTTTTCAGTACAATTTGCTATACTTTAAATAGACTACTCATAAGGCCTATTTTAAAGAAAACAACTCCTTATGAACTATATAAAGGTAGAAAATCAAACATCACTCACTTAAGAGCATTTGGCAGCAAGTGTTTTGTTTTAAATAATGGTAAGGACTCACTTGACAAGTTTGATGCTAAGGCCGATGAAGCCATATTTCTTGGATATTCATTACAAAACAAAGCATATAGAGTCTTCAACAAAAGAACTTTATGCATGAAAGAATCAGTTCATGTTATTTGTGATTAATCTAACTCCTCTAAAGAGGAAAAGAACAGGTCCTTTAGAAGAGTATATACAAATCAATGGATCAAATGAAAAGGAAAAGAAGAACCAATTGCAAAAATGGAACAATCAACACATATCCAAAAGCCTAAAGTTTGGAGAACTATAAGAGGTTTCTCCCTTGAAACATAATTAGTGAAGTTACTAAGGAAGTATCTACTAGATCTTCACTAAGAAATCTTTGTTGTAATATGGCTTTTGTTTCTCAAATTGAACCTAAGAACATTGACCGAGCTTTACTTGATGAGCATTGGATGCTTGCCATGCATGATGAACTTAATCAGTTCAAAAGAAATGAAGTTTGGGAACTTGTTCCTAGACCTTCCTCTCACAAGCCTATTGGCACCAAGTGGGTTTTTAGGAACAAACTTGATGAAAGTGGCATCATAGTCAGAAACAAAGCTTAGATTAGTTGCAAAAGGTTACAACCAAGAGGAAGGTATTGACTATGAGGAAACCTATGCTCCAGTAGCAATGTTAGAGGCCATTAGATTACTACTTGCATATGCATGTTTAATGGATTTTAAACTGTTTCAAATTGATTTAAAGAGTGCTTTTATGAATGGATATATTGATGAGGAAATCTATGTTGATCAACCTCTTGGTTCTGTTGATTTCAAACATCCAAACCATGTTTTCAAACTAAAGAAAGCTCTTTATGGATAAAAGCAAGATCCTAGGTCTTAATATGAAAGATTGAGTAACTTCTAGCTTAGCCAATCTTTCATAAGAGGACAAGTAGACAAAACCTTGTTCATCAAGAAGCATGGCAATGATATCTTTTTGGTTAAAATACATGTTGATGATATCATTTTTGGTTCAACTAACCACTCTTGGTGCAAAGAATTTTCTATCTCTATGCAGAATGAGTTTGAAATATCTATGATGGGAGAATTGACATTCTTTCTTGGTCTTCAAGTGAAGCAAATGAAAAATGGGAAATTTCTCAGCCAATCAAAATACTATAATAAATTGATCAAGAAATTTGACATGGAGAAAAGCAAAGATGCTGCTAATCCTATGGCAACTTCAACCTATCTTGATTCAGATGAAAAGAGAAATAAGGTTGATGAGTCAAAGTATAGAGGAATGACAGGATCACTACTGTACTTGACAGCAAGTAGACAAGATATAATGTTAAGTGTGTGCTTGTGTGCTAGATATCAAGCTAATCCTAAGGAGTCACACCTCACTGTTGTCAAGAGAATCATCAAATACCTCAAATCAACCATAAAAATTGGTCTTTGGTATCCAAAGGTGAATCACTAAACTTAATTGGCTATTCAGATTCTGATTTTGCAGGATGCAAACTTGATATGAAAAGCTCCAGTGGAACATGCCATTTGTTGGGAAGCTTATTAACTTCATGGCATTGCAAGAAGCAATCATGTGTTGCTTTCTCAACAGTTGAAGCTGAATACATAGCAGCTGGAAGTTGTTGTGCACAAAGTTTGTGGCTTAAGCAACAAATCCAAGATTTCAATGTATAATTAAAAGAAATTCCCTTGCTATGTGACAATACAAGTGCAATAAACATATCAAAGAATCCAGTCATGCACTCAAGGATAAAACACATAGAGATCAGACATCACTTCCTCAGAGATCATATTCAAAAGGGTAATCTCAAAATTGAGTATATTGATACAAACAATATTGGCTAATATTTTTACCAAACCCTTATCTAGAGATAGATTCTATGATCTTAGGAACATGCTTGGAATTCTTGATGAATCTAATATATGATAGCATGCCTATGATTTGTTTGACTACATGATATGTAATCAAAATTGACCATGCATCACAAAATTTTGAAATTCGAAATCTGATGGAAATCACTGTTCATAATGCATAACTCTCTGTTTTAATCGATTACCACACGTACTAATCAATTATTTCTGGTTCAAAAGGAACTGAGACAAAAGATCTCTAGAGTAATCGATTATCAGGCTTAAGTAATCAATTACTAAGACTTGAGAGAGCTGTTTAAAAATTCACACTCCCTGGAGTAATTGATTACCATGTCGGATTACTTGTTGCAAAAAGTTGTTTTAAAAGTTGAAATTCTCTGGTATAATCGATTACCGAGCTTATGTAATCGATTATCTATGGAGTTTCTGTAAAACTGCATAATTTTCGAAAATCGTAACTGACAATCTTTAAATTCAAATTTGAAATCTGGTTTAGTGAACCAAGACATTTTTGGTACAGGAAATTATTGTTACCAAGTTTTCAAAATTCAAATTTAAACTTCAAAAATCTCTATAAATTCAAATTTCAAAAGGTTGAAACTTTACACATGAAAATCTCTTTCTCTCTTAAGCATTTTAAGCAAATTCGTGTGCTTTGCCTCTTTCACTCATAACCATAAACTCTGCCCATTCCTTTCTTCTACCTATACACATTATGTCTGCCCCTAAAAGAACCAAAACTAACAAGTGGAAAGTTGGAGAATCCTCAAATGCTGCAGTGAACAGGGTCAACACCTGGTTCACATCTGAAGTATATAAAAATAATTACATGCAATTTGATGCAGCCAAACTGGTCATGCCCCCAAAATATCATGACCTTAACTGGTTTTTGCGTGAGGGATTTCAATTCCCTACCATGCTGGATACTCAAGGATTGAAGAAGTTTCTTGAGATGAAGGGTACTTTCTACCCTGAGTTGGTGAAGGTGTTTTACACTTCAGCCAAGGCTAGCATGGATGGTGTATTCCGTTCTCAAGTGAAAGGAGTTGTGATGGAGATTGACAACACTATATGGGAAGCTGTGGTTGGTATCTCCTTTGAAAGAGTTAGGAGATTTGAAGAAGAGGTTGGAGTGTACTCCAAAATTGATACATATAGAGGGATGTTGTTGGATCCTCAAGCTAGATTGAAAACTAGGCTGGGCGTTAGAAATATGACAGGGGAGGATAGATTGCTGCACTATATCATCCCTTATATCCTTACCCCTAGGTCTATAAATCATGCCTAAATCACAAATGATGATTTGCAGCTGGTGCATGGCATGAAAACTGGAACTCAGATTAATCAGGTTCTAGTCCTTGAAGAGACCATGATGAAGTCTAGGAGACTTCTTAGTTATCAATTCCCATATGTTGTATTAGTCTCAAGGTTTATAAACTATTTTGGGGTTGATGTCTCTGATGAGATTGTGGACAACAAACTGAAATTACTAACCTTATCTCTGTCAAGCATCTCAACAAGTTGGGGTTAATGCAAACTCCAAATGGATGGTTGATGACTGTAGAACCAGCACCACAAGGTGATGCTGCTGAAGAAGGAGGAGTTGAAGAAGAAGGAGATGATGAGGCTGGTCCTACTGAAGTTGATTCCTCCATAGAAGAAATTACATCTAGGCTAGAAAACATAGATGCTAGGATGGCTCTTAGAGATTTTGATAATCTCTAGTTTGTTGGCTGTAATTTCTTGCTTCTGCCTATGTTGTTTGCTTCTCTTATTTCCAGCAATTATTTGTAATGTCTCTCTTATGTTTCTACATCCTTTCAATCAATGAATAAATTTTGTTTCATGTTAGTTATCTCTTCCTTGCTTATTCCTTTATAATTGTATATCCTTTTTACTTTGATAAGCCAAAAGGGGGAGAAAAATGAGATCAAATGAACATATATATGAATGAAGATGTTGTTTTATTAATTGAAGAGGAAAGAAAAATGATTAAAATTCTTAAAACATTGTTTGTTCCTTATAAAAATTACTTAAGATAGGGGGAGCAATCTCAAGAATTATAAATGTTTATGCAAAGTATACTTGACATTTTTTCTTGGCAAAGATTTGATCTTATTTCAGATGTCAAGTATAAAGCTCCTAGAAACCATCCCTTAAAAAGAACACTAAAGGTTCAACATGTTCAATTGAAGTTTGGCATGATCAAAGTCAAAAAGGGGGAGATTGTTAGATACAGGGCGAGCTTGAAGAGAATTAAGATGCTAAGGATCTGAATCTTGGATAAGTTTTAACTTTTACATGTCATTCAATTGAAGGCATATGTAATTCTTAGATGGATAAGAGTTCATCCTTTGACCATTTGCATTGCATTAACATCATTCCACGAATTGTATTTTTTGAGGAACAACATGTCGAGAGAGAATTGGATTTGGTATTGGCTTGCATGCATGGTTTTACAAAAGGCATATGTTCTATGAAAAAGATTTAAAGCATTCATGATTGCAATGAAAAAGCCAAAGTGTTCAAAGCTTTTTTTGGAAAAACAATTTCATAATGCTTTAATCAATTACCAGTTAATGGTAATCTATTACTTTAGCTTTGAAGAACACATTAATCGATTACAACTAATGGTAATCGATTACTCTTCACAAATCACAGTTGAAGTCTTCCTGTGATAATCGATTATGATATGGTGGTACTCGATTACTTGGCTTGTTTTTGAAACATGACTTCCTATGTTAATCGATTACATAGTGAATTAATCGATTACATTGCTCATGAATCTTTTCCAAAAAGATACAAGAACACTTTAATCGATTACAGAAGAATATTAATTGATTAAACTTCACAAAGTCACAGAAATGTCTTCCTGTGATAATCGATTACAATTTGTGGTAATCGATTGCTTGGCGCGTTTTGGAAAACAAGACTTTTTTTGTTAATCAATTACATGGTTGTTTAATCGATTACTTTGCTCATATATCTTTTCTAGGAAGCTGAAGAACATTTTAATCAATTGAATATGTTTTTAATCAATTACATTAGTGGTTTTAATCAATTACATTGATGATTTAATTGATTATATTCAGTTACATCAGTCTTTTATAAAATAATTGTTGGGTCTTTTGAAAATAACATTACAATACTCTACGAAATTTTTCATTGTTTTCAAAAGCCTTCTGAAAGTGAGAAAGGATATTCTGAGTTCTAACACTCTTGTTCCACAAATTCTAAATCTTCATTGTGCATTGAAAGATTTCTTCTTGGGCAAGATATCAAAGGAAGTGTTTGGAGAAGAAGTTCTGAAACTTGTTTTCAAACCTGATTGGTAAACCATATTCATTCATATTCATTGGATCATCAAGTTGTTTCTCTTCATTAACTTTGATTGTAAATTTGTTTCTGGTTGTTTGTAACTATTACAAAAGTGTCTTAAAACTTTTCTATAGTAGAGTTCTCTAGAGGGAAGAGAAGAGAAGGGTTACTCTTTGTCTTAGTCACTAGGATCCTAAAAGGGTTTTATATTTCTATTCTTAATCTAGGATTGATTAAGGGTGATTGTTGGAAGCTTGTAAGAACTGAATTTTGTAAATACTGGAACTCTAATCAAGTTTTGGTTAGAAAAAACTGAATGTAGCTTCTCTTGTTGAGAGGTGAACCAGTATAAGTTCTTGTGTTGATTACTTTCTTTAATCTCTTCTTATCATCTTAATCTGTGATTCTACTGGTGAAATCTCATTACTCAACAAGTGAAGTTTTTAGTAATTGTATTCTTGAGCTGAGTGGTTTGATTGTTTGAAGCATTCTTGGTTTTATTGTGATAAAGATCCTATTACTCTGATTCTTAAAGATTTTTTAAAAGGCCAAGTTTAAATCAATTCACCCGCCCTCTTGGTTATTATGTGTGTTCATATTATTTTCAGTGTTATGCTTCCTATTAAGAAGGTTTTAAATTTTTTGCCAACATATTGTATTTAGTATTTCTTTATTGTTATGTGATATAGTAACAAGCAGTTCAATATCTCTGCTATGTTATTCTAATTTCTAGGTTTCTTGATCTTGAATGAAGATATTATAACCAATATTAGAATTTTGAATTTGATAAAGAAATATGTTTCTGAGATTTTTTTAATTATATGAAATGAGAATGTTACTTGATATTGTTAAGTAAATGTCTGTAAAAAATGCAAACAGTTAAACATGAAGCCATGGAATGTTGGTTTAGGTTGTTTTCCAGGATTTATATATGGTAGAATCGTAAGTTGTATATTAGATTAATGAATGGTTGGGTTGTGAAACTTCTAATTTGAACAAATGGCTAAAGTTAGTGATATATATTAAATGTTATTTAGTGATGAAGATCATTTTCAATTTTTTCATACTGATGTATTATTATTATTATTATTATTAATTTTTTTGCAAAAAAACAAAATCGATTGTCTTAAACTAATGTAGAAAGTGTCTTTACAACATCGGTTGTGGCTAGCCAAAACCGAATTGGTAAGCACATTCAACATCAATTTTGCAAAAAATCGATGTTATATATAACTTTCAACATCGATGTTGTAAAGACATTTTGTAAATAATTTATAAATAATGATTTCAACATCGACTCTAGAATCGATCACTACTAGAAAAATGGGTTTTAACATCGCTAAGTTAACATCGGTTCTAACAAAAATCGATGTTAACAAACACCCGGTGGCAAAGTCGCAATTAAGAGGACGTAGTTAACATCGGTTTTCCTGAAAATCTTAAAAACTGATGTTAACAGATAGACATTAACATCGATTTTTAAGGTTATTTTGGAAAATCGATGTTAACAGATAGAAATTAACATCGGTTTTACTGAAAATGTAAAAACCCGATGTTAACAGATAGACCTTAACATTGGTTTTACTGAAAATCTTAAAAACCAATGTTAATAGATAGACATTAACATCGGTTTTTAATGTTATTTTGGAAAATCTTTATGTTAACATCAGTTTTCTTTTAAAACCGATGTTGTTAAGTAGATAGTCAACATTGGTTTTACTTTGAAAACCGATGTTGTTGTTGTTACTATAAAATCTCTAGCCCCAAAATAAAAACCCTTCACTCTTGTGCCTTCACTCTACTGTCGTGTTCTCTCAACCTTCACTACCTTCATTTGCGTTCTTCACTTTCTTCGTTCTTTAGTGGTCGCGTTCTTCATTGGAGCTTCCAGTGTCACTCTTGGTCTCACTCGCGCTCAGGTACTCTCTCTTTTGCTCTATTCTTCATTGGAGCATTTGAACTCAATGTTACTATTCACTATTTATGTTACCGCCAAGGGTTTCCAGAGTAGGCGGCTTCATAATTTGCTCGAGACCGTGGTTGTCGTCGTTGTCATGAGCTTCACAGGTACTTGACTTTATTTCATGCTTATTGGTGTTGCTTATTCATGTCTATGAGACAATGGCTATCTGTTTATGTTAAAAAAATGTTATGCGATTTTGAATGAGACCGTTAGAGGTTAAGGTGGGTTTGGATCAACCGGTGATTGATTTTCTTATGTTCTCTTGGTAATTTTGTAGAGTAGTTGGTGGGTGTAATTGAATGCATAACCTGTCTTTTTATCTTTAGGCTTGTCAATGTTCTGTGTGTGTCCAAGTTATGGCAGTAGTATTAGGACGATAGTGACTCCTATATACGTGATTCCCTAGATCAATAGTTAATCACTGCTTCCTAATTCCTGCTATTAGACTATACTAGGAATGCAGAATTTAAATCAGTCATGCATTTGTCTATAAATTTTGATTTGTATTAATAGAGTGATACACTTTATCTAAGATATATGATTTATAAGTTGGATGATGCTTGAACCTTTGGGGGGCCGTTCAAAAGCATGGATTGATTAGCAAATAAAATGTTATCCTCCTATTTCAGTTAATTTCCATTTCTAGGCATGCTGCTGGCTAGGACAAAACTGAGTGTGTATATATATATATATATATATATATATATTGTCTGATAGTTAATGGAAATTTGTAAATCCTGCTTTGGTTAAACCACATAGTATATGGCTTCAATGCTACCTTGAAGTTTATGCATTGAAGCATACTAAACTAATAGTGGTGGTAAATAGACCTTGATGCCCATGTAGTACAAAATCGCTTCTAAAAGTTTGTTAGTCATTTCTCTTAATAACTGCATAGCCCTAGATCATAATTGATTTCCCTTATTTTTAGGATTTTCTCAAAAAAAAAAGAAGGGAAAATTAATGAACTTGCAGTTTAATTTGTCTAAATTAGATGTGGTAGTATACCCTGCTTCAATGCCTCAATAACATTGATGCCTCAATGTTTCTGGTATGTGTTTGACAAACAGTCATGGTAGCAAGAGAGAAAGTACCATGCCCAAAACCCATCTTAGCCTGCATGTTCATAAATAAATTCTCATTATATGTTTTGCACAGCTATTATTTCCATTCAATGGGGTTAGTACTCCCAATCCTCTCTTTAATTTTAGGTGAATTTTCCAATTAAAGGTGGATCAATGAGTTAGTTATCTTGATGCAGCTAATTTAATATTTGGATATCCATATCCCCTAATTCAAATCATATGTCCCCAAATTGTGTGTTCATCCCTGTCCCACCAATTTTAAAAAATTGGCATTTCAGTTTTTCTATATTGTCTTAAAACCAGATTATTTTAAATGACATGTAACTCATTTATTGGTGGGATAAGAATAGGAACGTGATAAGTGATTTCCATATTCTATGTAAAGAACTTATTGCGTCTCTGAAATGGTTAGTTTGGTTTATTCAAATCAGTAAATAGATCAATAGCAGTAGTAAGGGATGTTAGCTCATTCATACCAATGAGAGAAGGTGAAGTTGTTAGAAGTAGGTGTAAGAGCTTTAGGCTTCACATCCTTTATTCTACAAGGTCAAAAACAAATTTCAGCATGTAAAATTCCGCAGTGAGTTAGTGAGATTAAAATTAATTAAAGATAAATGGCAAAATGAATGTTGTAGGTAGTTTAGGTGCCCTTTTGAATTAGTGCTTGTGTTGTTGCTATTGGTGCTATAGAATTACTGACCAGGGTGCATCTAATAAACCTTTTTCGGTTCTAGCAGCTTACACAATTGGTCTGTTTCTCTGTAGTGCAACATAGCTTGATTGATATCTGCTGGCACGAATTACATCAACAACACCTCTGAATTTCAGATTATCCATGATGAGCCTCTATTTGACATATTGAAACTATTTTCAATTTTTTCACAAAAGTTGGAATGAGAAAAAGATGATTGATTCTTGCTAGAGGTACTTCTTGGTACAAAATAACCAATTCAATTATGGAGTTTCCTCGCTTTTCCATTGGTATATACATGTGTGATTGGTTAGTCTTGCAGGCTAAAAACACTAGGAGGGATAAAAAATTAAACTAATGATTTGAATGTGAATTTGGTTGCTTCAAGCAAAGTTGTGGCCTTAACAATGGAAACATATGCTAAGTGTTGTATGTGTCATGTGTGTTCCTTGTAAGTTAGTTCAACCTTCTGGCCTTGAAGTTTGTGCATTGAAGTATATATATATATATATATATATATATATAACTCACATGTCAGGGGTTCCATTAAGTGGTTGCTAGATTAGTTGTATACTTGATGTTTGTGAGTGATTCACACTCAAGGCCTATGAATAAGTCATCTCACACGTTATATTAGAATAAGTCACACATATTATTTAATTAGTTGAATTACACATGTTATACTAGAAATACACGTTATACTATGAATAAGTCATCTCACACGTTATGCTTGAGTTTTGAGAATTTCAACTTAGGACTAAGATTTAAATATGAAATTCCATGTTCCTTTTAAGTTGCTAGACAAGAACAAATCAAATCTACAGACATAAACTACGCAGACACATGCACACAAACATATTTGACAATTAGAGCGAGACCACTTACTTTCACAAGCACCTTTCCGATACTTGTCTGCCTCAAAGATTTTAGTACCTCTATCATACCATGATTTAGTGTAATTGGGGTCGGATTTCCATTTCCTTTGATGTTTCAAACTCTACAAGCAAAAACAGGAAGAAGAGTATGTTAGTTTTATACATGTCAAACATCAGAATTTCCAATGCAGCTCAGAAGAGTATGTTAGTTTTATATATGTAAGGATTAATTTCCTTTCCATCTTTATCTCAAAATGTTTTGTTTGTCTTTATTCAAACCAGGTTTTGTTAAAAATCATGTATATAGTCTAATGTTCTATGTTCATTGTAGGTTGTAGTAGAGGAAACCCTTTTCTCGTTTGCCTCGTCGTCACCACCTTCATTGCTGGACATTTCACACGGATCATCACAGGTGCGAATATGTTTCATATTTTTGTTGTACAATTTTTCTTATATATGACTGGTTTTAAAATATTTTGTATGTCAAGTATGCATGTTGCCTTTTCTATACAATTAATGTTCATTATGAGTGAACCTTAGTTTCCTGTTTGAGATTCATTATAGTGATTCTTCCGGACAGTTTGGATTAATCATTGTATTGATTCTTGAATTGTCCGTTTGGACAGTTTGGGAAGGCTCATATTTTTTTAGTATATTCATATGTATAGGTTGTGATTCTTCTCTTATATATGATGAAATTTCGGTACAATGCATTTCACTTTGTTCTCCGGGTGCATACTTGACTGTGGTGGAACTCATGTGATCGCTTTCATGTCGTGTACTCGGAGATCAAAACGAAAAGCTGTTGAAATTTTGTCAAATTTAAGATAAGAAACTCAACCTATACATATGAATATACTATAAAAATATGTCTTCCTGAATGGGATAGGGTCACAACTTCAATGAAAAAAAGTGAGGTTTTCATGCATGGAATAACTTTGTGAGTATCATAGAGTTATTAATTAGATGGATCGGAGTTGGATGAATGCAAGTCGCATCATGGTTGAGTATGAGGAAGGCATTGAACATTTCTTGCAATTTGCCTCAGAAAAAAGTCGACCGGATGGGGATGGAAAATATTTTTGCCCCTGTATTAATTGTTTGAATGGAAGATGCCAAGCACTGGACTACATATGGGAGCATCTTCTGTGCGATGGGATTAAGAAGACTTATACGACATGGATATGGCATGGTGAATTGACAGACACGCAGAGGGTCTTGCAAATTGAACCAGTTGATGTTGACGTCGAAGATCAATTAGAGGATATGATTCGTGATCTGGGACATGATTCTTTTCAGCATGCACATGCCCCTATGTATGATACATTGGAAAGTGATTCGAAGAAGCCGTTGTATCCGGGGTGCAAAGAGTCATTGACACTGTTGTCAGCGGTGTTAAATCTGGTTAATGTCAAGGCCAGATATGGGTGGAGTGACAAAAGCTTGAGTTCACTGCTTGAGGTAGTTAAAGACATGCTTCCAGATGAAAACATGTTGCCAAGAAGTTACTATCAGGCGAAGAAGATTCTTTGTCCAATGGGTATGGAGTATTAGAAAATTCATGCTCGTCCTAATGATTGCATATTGTATAGAAATGAATTTAAAGAAATGCATAAACGAAGCACAAAGAAAGGCCCCCTGCGAAGGTGTTGTGGTATCTTCCGATCATTCCAAGGTTTAAGCTTCTGTTTGCTAGTGAAGATGACGCAAAAGACCTAACATGGCATGCAGATGGGAGAAACTGCGATGGAATGCTCCACCATCCGGTAGATTCCTCCCAGTGGAAGAAGATTGACCATTCGTATCCAGAATTCGGCGAAGACCCAAGAAATCTTAGGCTCACTTTCCAGTGATGGAATGAATCCCTACGGCAGTTTAAGTACTCAGCATAGTTTGTGGCCTGTTTTGCTATTCATTTACAACCTGCCTCCTTGGTTGTGCATGAAGCAAAAATACATGATGTTGTCTATGATGATATCAGGCCCAAGACAGCCAGGAAATGACATTGATGTTTATCTTAGTCCTTTGATTAAAGATTTGGCAAACTTGTGGGACGAGGGGGTTACCGTGTTTGATGGATATTGTAAGGAGACATCAAGTTGCGTGCAATGCTATTTTATACCATCAATGATTTTCCAGCGTACGGGAATTTGAGTGGATATCGTGTTAAGGGCCATCGTGCATGCCTTATTTGTGAACAAGACACAAGCTACCTACAACTTAAACATGGGAGAAAAATCGTTTACACTCGCCATCAACGTTTTCTGAAACCTTATCACCCTTATCGGTGATTGAAAAAAGTGTTCACTAGAGTTCAAGAGCATGAAACTGCACCGATTCCGTTAATTGGTGAGCAGGTTATTCGGCGGGTTGAATACTATATTTGGAAAGACTCAAAAGAAGCTGAAAGGTAATACTTGCATATGGAAGAAGAGGTCGATCTTGTTTGATCTTCTATACTGGTCTGATCTAGATGTTAGACATTGTATCGATGTTATGCATGTGGAGAAAAATGTGAGTGACAGTTTCATCGACACGTTGCTTAACATTCAAGGAAAGACAAAGGATGGTTTGAACACTCATCAAGATCTTACTGAGCTGGGTATACGTGAGCAATTACATCCTAGGTTTGATGGTAAGAAAATATACTTGCCTCCAGCATGTCATACTTTGTCAAGAAAGGAGAGTTTCTGTCAGTGTCTGCGCCGAATAAAAGTGCCACAGGGATACTCTTCAAATATTAAGAGCCTTGTATAGATGAAAGATCTAAATCTAGTTGGCTTAAAGTCTCATGATTGCCACATGTTGATGCAACAACTATTAGCCGTGGCGATTCGAGACATTTTGCCTAACAAAGTGAGGCATGCTATCACTCGCCTGTGCTTTTTCTTCAATGCCATTTGTATGAAAGTCGTGGACCCTGTAAAGTTAGATGACTTGGAAGAAGAGGCCACAATTATCTTGTGTCAGTTGGAGATATATTTTCCTCCTTCATTTTTTGACATAATGGTTCACTTACTTGTTCATTTGGTGAGGGAAATTAAACTGTATAGTCCCATTTATTTACTGTGGATGTACCCAATCAAGCAATACATGAAGATCTTGAAAGGGTATACCAAAAACCTACACCGTCCTGAAGCATCCATAGTTAAAAGATACATTGCCAAAGAAGCTGTAGAATTTTGTTTAGAGTACCTTGAAAAAGCAAAATCTGTTGGTCTTCCCGAGTCGCGACATGACGACAGAGTAGAAGAAAAGGGTACACGCATGTTGCATGTTATAACACCTGCTTTGGAGTAATTGCAACAAGCTCATTTGTATCTCCTCAATAATAGTAATGAAGTCCTACCATACGTGGTTTGTCATGAGGCATTACTCAAGGAAAGTAATCCAAGAATGATGTCGAATAGGTTGTTGAAAGAGCATAACAAGACTTTCCTGAATTGGTTTAAAGATACAATATTTAGTGATGAATCTGCATCTGAAACAATGTGGAAGTTAGCAGATGGGCCAAAACGAAATGTTAGAAGTTGGCAAGGGTACGATATCAACAAGTATTTCTTCTACACCAAACAACAAGATTATGTCGCAAAGAGTAGTATCTGAATCTGTATCTGATGAGGATACTACTGCAGCGGCTGAAGAGCACAATGCAAAACAGTGGGGTTAGCCTAAGGGCCGAGTCCCAGCACCTCGTTACTGTGCATGACCATAATCCACGTTTGGCATCCATGCCTTACTTTGGAGTCATTAATGACACCTGGTAGCTTAATTATGTTACCTTCATTGTCTGTGTTTTCAAGTGCAAGTGGGTTGATATCAATAGCGATGTGCAAACTGAGGACTTGGGATTTACTTTGGTAGATCTTAATAAGCTAGCTTATTAAGATGAACCTTTCATCATGGTAGAACAACCTAAACAGGTGTTTTATGTTCAAGATCCAAGTGACAAAAGGTGGTCAGTGGTACTACATGGAAAAACAATTGGTACTAATGTTGATGACGATGATTCAACCATTGATACTGGTGTCACTCAATTCTCGACACAAATACTTAATGTCAACAGATCCGACGAAATAGACAACGTTCATGCAAATCGTAATGATCATGATGAAGGAGAATTAATTAACATCACTTAATGAAAATTTTTTTATGTTCAATTTTTTCTACTTGTACAATTTCACATGTAACCTAACTTATCACTTAAGTTGACTTATTTGTGTTTTTGCTTTTGACAGGATCATGACTACACCACCGACCTCCCCTCCTCGTGGTGACTCAGCACATCCTCCTCCTGAGTCAGCACCAACTCATCCAGAGTCAGCACCTCCTGTTGAGTCAGGACCTTCGCCGTTTACAGTGAAGAAGACTAGGAAAGCAACACGGCTAAGGTCACTGGCTACTAGAGCTGTTGGTGTTGACAGACCAGTTGTTCATGTTGATCCAGCTACTGGAAAGGCTGATGGTCCTCAGGCAAAGAAATTGAGGACGTATCTAGGGATCGTGGCTAGAGACAAGGTGGATGTCACGATTCCTAATTGGAAGAAAGTACCTACAGCGCAAAAAGAGTTGATTTGGGAGGACATTCGGGTATTACAACTAAAAGGTCTAATGTCATTGGTTTTAGTTATACAATTTAAATGTTGTTGTAACTGTAAAACACACTTCATTGTAATGCAAGCTGAATTTGATATACCTTAAGCGTTCGATGGCAAGGATGACGACGCCGATGCTGTAAGCGAAAAATACAACATTAGTAAGGAACAGTGGACCCAATTCTGTCAAAGTTAGCGAGAGGCTTCCTAAGAGGTTAGTTGTTTTACATTGTTTTACAATTTCACAATTATGTAGTCAAACAAGTTAATTATTTTTAACCCTATATGTGTAATTATTACAAGATGTTAGAAAGAAGGCCCAGGCTATCCAGAAGCTTAACACTACCCCTCACGTGTTGTCTTGCGGGGGTTACAAGTTGCTAGAGAAGAGATTGATGGAGGAAAAACAAAACAAGCAATTGGAGGGAGCAACTCGTGATGACAGCACTGAGACCATCATTCATCCTCCGTCCCCTGTGAGGCGACACGTTAAGTGAAAGCTGGCTCACACCAAAAAAATCGACCAAATGACTTCTGAGGCAGCACGTGAGATTGCTAAGAGGATTGTAAGTCAAACAACAAACTGGTACACCTTTAATGAATTTTAAACTCACAAATTACAAAACTAATGTTCTACTTATTTCCTTGCAGGATTCCCTGGATGAGCAGTCCACATAGGGTAGCTTTGTCCCAGTGGACGTCAGGATGTGTTGACTGCTGCATTGGACGACCAGAGCACCCTGGCCGTGTCCGTGCTGCTAGAGCTAGTTTGACCATCACACAGTACTTCAGACCGGCCCCATCAGCCTCTCGCAAGTTGAAGTCATCAACGTAACCTAAAGACATGTCTCGACTGAGAAGGTTACGTAGCAGCTAATGATGTCCTTCAACCAGATGCAGTTGCAGATGCCTACTTAGGGACCCACGCCGCCTCTAGAAGTCCAGACATGTCCTTTTGGTGCCCGTGTCAGCACCAAGGAAAGCTGTGTCGATCCCTCCGGTAATGACCCAGACACCGATGCATCTGACAGGCGTGGGTTGTATGTCGATGACAATCCTACCCGCCTGGTTGCTATTGGAAGACTTTATGAGGGGTCGACAACTGTTGCGTACTCGGCAAGTGTACCGATCGTACAAGTAATAAAGTGATAAGAAAGTATCGTCTCCACGAGGATTGAGGCACTAACTTATTTGTAATTATTATCTTTAAGTTGGAAGGAATAAAATTGGAATAGTTTGTAGTTTGTATTGTGAATTGGAGAAACTAAAACAACAGAAATAAATTGCAATTGAAATTAAAGATGAAATTGATTATGTGTTGGAATTTATGAGGGAGAACTGTAGTTAGGACACTCCACCTTATGATCCCTACCTCCTTTACTTGGATTAATCACTAAATTACTTATTCTAATTGTTCAGATAATGTATTTTTCCATAAACCAGTTAAGCCCTAATCCCTTAATGACATTAACCTTTTAATTTAATCAAAACCCTAATTCCTTAGTGATATCTCCTAAATTAAGCATTAAGAAATACATCAATTGTTCTGTAATCATATATCCTTATCCCTAGGTAATGTAACGATTGTTACCTTACTCTTGTCAGTAATTAAAGTTCCAATATCCCTATTGTGAACTCTAACCCTCAGAACTTTATTAGAATAATCAGCCCCAATAAAGATATAATCGATTTAAACAAAGTAAAATAAAACACTTTAGCATAAATAATATAGGAATCAATCCAATTATAGAGAAGTTCACATTAGGTCTTGGCCCTGACTACAAAGATAAGGGAATTAGCCAGACATGTGATGTCTAGCTCTAGTACAATGCTGTGAAAGTAGATTAATGAGATGGTAAAAGAAGAGTATTCAAACCCCTCAATCTTGGCCTCTCTTCAATCTTCCTTCTTTTCCTTCTTGATCTTGTTGATCTCCCTTGTTCTCTGTTTTCTGACCTTCTGGACCTCCCTTTTTCGTTCTCTTATGTTCCTATTTATACTTGAATTATAAAAGCCCTAATAGCCTTTAAATTTTATGTTATCTTTAAGCTAATATGCAATTCTCGTGTCGCTGGCGCGACTGGTGCGACTGGCGTGAACTTCCCGTAAGTGTGGCGTGATTGGCATAGTATCTCACGCTAATCGTGTGAGATGTTCGAGCTGAAGGTTCTTCCTGACATGCTGGCACTACTAGCACGGAGGCTGGCGCGGATCGCGTGGCATGTTCGAAAAGCCAGATTGCTCCTTTTTACTTCTTTTCCTCTCTTGTCTTAGCTCCTAATATCAAAATTGCAAGAAATCAGAGATAACACAATAATGATGAAACTTATACCTATTCTAACATTTATTTGGTATTTTCTACTTAATTTCTTAATGATTTTAACCTAAAAACTACTATATGCTAGCAGCACATCAACAACCGTGCACAGCATCCCTTTGGGCAGTGATCAAGTCAAGGTGGGTGTTGAGGAAGTTCGAAATGCTAGTGCTCGTGTCCCTGTACCCACTGACGAGGTTCAATTAGTTGGGCAGGCCCTTAACACCTTCTTTACTTGGCTGACACATCTTGTACAGCCTATTTTTAATAAGGTATTTCATTTATGCCTTCTTTCTCGTCATTTAACATCCATTGTCTCATATAAAGTTAAGACGGTCGTTGACTTATGTTTGTTAACTGTGTAGGATAAACAGGGACCTCATGGACCCGCGAAACTTGTAAATAAGCCAGAACATGTTGAGGATCCCTTGTATCAGATCGCATTGACCGTCTCGAATTTTATGTTTAAACCGCTGCAGGTGTCATGGGACCTAGACATGTTCGGGGTGCATAACGACAAGTTCCCATTGTACATCAAGCATGAGGATATTTCTAAGATCATCCACGGTAGTCAATGTCTGAACATCTCCGTTATACAACTATGGATTTTGTAAGTCACTCTCCAGTAACTAACGTTACATAACACATTGTTCTATGTTCATGCATAATTGACTTTACTTATAAAACAATAGGCATATGAATAAGTTATGTCTGCAATCGGATCATCCCGATGTGAATGGATTCATCGAGCCACAATCCATACAGAGATCTGGGCAATCTCAATTTGAATCCAAGGACTATCTCAAGAAATGGATGCAGAGTTCACAAAAATATCTACCTTGCAACGTACTTGAATGAGTAAGTAAAATTGTACAAAACAATTTAATTTATGTATGCAGTATAATAAGTTATTTTCTCCAACGCAGTTCACATTGGCAACTGGTTGTCATATGTCCTAAGGCCAATGTTGTCATGTGGTTCTGT
The DNA here is from genome assembly GCA_007407185.1 of Glycine tomentella. Lineage (NCBI taxonomy): Eukaryota > Viridiplantae > Streptophyta > Magnoliopsida > Fabales > Fabaceae > Glycine > Glycine tomentella. The sequence goes on along the minus strand of PYAF01004745.1, from coordinate 222,058 downwards.
TCATTGCACAACAGGCCTGGTAACTACCTGAAAGGAATTATTAACAGGTAGGTTGTAATTTTGTAACACATTCCTGTTATTCTTTGTAACACATGAATATGATAATTGTACAATATGCATGCATTTTTATCTTAAGCAGTGCTTTGAAGGCAGTCCATGACACAGAAGGAAATAAATCAAAGGCTACTAGTAAATAGATTGCGCTTAAAGTAAGTTTTTAAATAAATCATGGTTCATGTATTGAAAATAATATTAATTACTATTTACACTAATTTTTCGTTTAACTTTGACCATGTTATTGAATTTTGTGTAATAAGCAAAGAGGAAGCACCGAGTGTGGCTATTATGTCATGCATTGGATGTGGACGATAGTCCAAGGAGGCTTCAGGGACAATTGGGACATGGTAATTGTCTAATTTAAAATATATTTTTTTAACTTGTTTTTGTTTTATATTTTTTAATTTATGTTTTATTATGTCATGCAGTATTTCACTGATGAAAGACCACTCGAAGCCCAGACATTGAAGGCTGTTAGGGTTGAATGGGCTAAATTTTATCTTAGAGTTAGAGATCAAATAGTATAGGTTTGGTGGTTAAGGGATTTTTAAACAATTGTATAAGCATTAGGTTAGGAAATCATTTTTATGTACATTGACACTATTGAATTTTATTTGTTATTCAAATTATATTTTATGGAAATTTTATTTTATTGAATTGTATTATGAAATTGTATGGGTTTGGATTTTCATTTACAGGTTGAAGAACTACACTAATAAAAAAATAGAAAAAATATTAAAAAGTTAAAAAACAACATCGGTTTTCCTATGGAAACCGATGTTAACTTATCATACAACATCGGTTTTCATTAGAAACCGATGTTGTATTTAAGTTAACATCGGTTTTCATAAGAAAACTGATGTGCCTATGTGTACAACAACATCTATTTCAATAAGAAAATTGATGTTGTTACTTACATAGGGACATCAGTTTTCATAAGAAAACCGATGTTAACCTACAATACAACATCAGTTTTTACTGAAAACAGATGTTGTATGACACATTTACATTGGTTTTATTATAAAAACCGATGTAGTAAAATCTTTTAAATTTTAACATTTTTATATGTTACATATTGACATCGGTTCTCAATAAAAACATGTTGTACAATTTCGTTAACATCGATTTTGAAAACCGATGTAAACTTCCACACTTTCAACATCGCCTGATTCAACATCGGTTCAAAACCGATGTCGAATGTCAAAAATAACCGATGTTGAATGCTATAATTCTAATAGTGAATGTTGAAACTCCTCCATAATAAATGTTAATGTTCTTTTATATAGTAGTGGTAATTCATTTAATCAATGTTTTAATCTGATTGATGACATTTTGTAACTTTGTAATTATGAGATTTAACTAAATTTCACACTTAATTTAGAGTCATATTCAAAGCGGAAATTATGAGTGTGACTATTATGTCATGCATTGAATTTGGTCCATAATCTTTGGGGGTTGAAGAATCAAAGAAACGAGGTATACTAGTTTACTATAACATGTTTCAATTATTAGACTTTTAATTATACAATGTCATTAGCATGTGTTTAATAATATACTAGTTTACTTTGACATTTTTATCATTACATTTTTCATTATTTAATGTGATTAACTTGTGTTTATTATATGTTTGTTGTAATGTTTTAGTGATGGAACACAATTAGAATTGAAGAAGATTACAACAATTCACAAGGAATGGGCAAAATATTTTTTACAATTTAAAAATAATGCATTGACCTATGTTTGAGATATGGTAATCATTTGCAAGACATTTATTGGTATTTATTATTTATAATTTGGTTTGAACTATCTCGGTTTATTTTTGTTAATATTTGTTTAGTCTGAATTGTTTGGATATGTTTTTCTATTAAATTACAAGTTGGGTTCACTATAAAACAAAATGAATATTAAAAAAACTACATTGGTTCCCAAAAACCATAAGAGAAGATGAACTTTCTATGGCGGGTTTTAATAAAATCATTACAAAAATCGATGTAAATGAAGCTTTTTTTTTTTGTAAAAACATAACAAATTCCACATCAGTTTTTTAAAAAATTGTCATAGAAATGCATGTTTTATGACGATTTAAAGGTCATCATGGAAAGTAATGGGCTTTCTACGATGGTGGATTCCACGACGGTTGAAAACCATCATGGAAGACCTTAAATAACCATCATGAAATCCTTTATTTGTAGTAGTGAAAGAGTTTTTTTCTTCCACTAAATCTATTTGGTTTGATGTAGAGGTGTTTTCAGTGTTTCTTGATTTTGAGATCTTGATCATCACTCTTTGTTGTACTAATGCTTGAAAGGTGTTTGATAAAATGTGCATGAAATTATTTAAGAAAGACTGATTGAGGATGCTATTATTTGAAGTTTTCTTTTGGTCTGGTGACCTGACAATAGTGCTTATAAGGTGTTCGTGTAAAGTTCACTTTCAATACAAATTTAGACTATTGTGTTTTATTACCATTGTAAGCTTTTGACCATGGTGGTTAAGCAATATTTTGAGCTTCTGTGATGGATGGTTAAGCATTGAAATGTTATGGTTTGTGCTTTTGTCTTCAATGGTTAACCATTGTTCTCGCTTTTACTTTTGATGGTTAAGCTTTATTGCTTTTATCTTATGATGGTAAAACATTCTCATTCATTTATGCTTGGCAAATGATTAAACTTCAAGGTATAGATTCTTCTTGGTGGTTAAGCCTTACCTTATGCCTTTGATTATTTTAGCTTCTGCCTATGGTGATTAAGTTTTCTTCATGTCATTTTCAGCCATTGTATTTCTCACATTTTTTCATTGTATTTTTTTTAGTGTTTACATACATTTGTATTCTCTTTAGAGATATTGGTGTTATTAGGATTGACTATATATATGCCTTATTGTACTCTTTGCAAACTACTTTTCTCATTTGAGTAAATCCACTTTTCAATTTTATCCTCTCATTACTAGAAAAGTATCATTCAACATCATTTTTTTTGGGCATTCAACATCGGTTTTTTTATCGACGTTGAAAGTATTAACGTTAACATTGATTTTAAAAACCTATGTTAACATAACACCGCAACATCAGTTTTAAAAAAACAATGTCGCTTAATAAGAAATTGACAGAAAAAAAAACTGTAAAATATGCTTAATCAACACCAGTTTTACTAAATACCGATGTTGATTTACGAACAACAACATCGATTTAAAAAAAATGATGTTGTTTTGCATAATATATTGTCTTTTTTTAAAATTTTACCCAAATTAAACCTGCAAATGAAAAAAATAGACTAATACAGACAATTTCATAATATAGTACAAATCATATATGAATTGTAAGTAAAATCAATAATGTCAATATACATAAAATCATATTCTATAAGCGATCGTAATTTAAACTACAAACAATTGTTAAAATCCTTTTCAATCACCTATTGTTTCATTTCTAACTCTAAGATAAAATCTTGCCCACTGAATCCGAATTGCTTGCAATCTCTCTGGTTCCAATGGGCTTTGATCAGTAAAATACTGCATAATATAATAAAACATAACTTGATAAGTATAAATAAAAGCAAGTATAACAAATAAAATTAGTTTTGAAGTAAACAATTATCATCTCTCAGTTATCCCTGAAACCTCTTTGTACTATCATTGACATCCAATGCATGACATAATAGTGACACTCAGTGCTTCCTCTTTGCTTATGACACTAAATTCAATAACATATTCAAAGTTAAACGAAAATTAGTGAACATAGTAATTAATGTAAATTTGAAGACATTAACCATTATTTAAATGACTTACTTTAACTGCAATCCATTTAGCAGTAGCCTTGGATTTAGTTCCTTGAGTATCGTTGAATCTCTTCAAAGCACTGGTTAAGAGAAACATGCATGTAAATTGTACAATTAACATATTGATGTCTTACAAATAATAAATTAAATGTCTTACAAATTACAACTGACATGTTAATAATTCCTTTCAAGTAGTTATCGGGCTTATTGTACAACGAACAGAACCACAGGACAACGTTGTCCTTAGGACACATAACGACAAGTTTCCAATGTGCACTATATTGGAGAACATTAAGTTATTATAGTGCATACATTATTTAAATTGAGTTTGTACAGTTTTACTTACCCATTCAAGTATGCTGCTAGGTAGACATGTTTTTGTGAACTCTGCATCCATTTATTAATATAGTCTTCGGATTCATATTACGATTGTCCAGATCACTGTATGGACTGTAGCTCAGGAATACATACACAGAGGTATTATCCGATTGCAGACTTGAGTCATTCATATGCCTATTGTTTTTAAAATAAAGTAAATTATGCATCAATATAAAACAATTAGTTAGGTAATGGACAGTAATGTAAAGTGACTTACATAATCCACATTTTTAAAATATAGATGTTTAGACATTGACCACCGTGTATTATTTCAAAAATATCTTCATGCTTTATGTACAAGGGGAAGTCCTCATTACACACCCCAAACAATGTAGTATCCCACGACACTTGCATGGATCTGAGGAAAAGCTGAGGGATAGTCAATGCGATCTCGTATAGGGGGTCGTCATTAGGTTTCAGCTTATGTATCGGTTTCGCTAGTCCCTCAGGCCCCTGTTTATCCTACACAGTTAATAAACATAAGTGAATGACAATTAACACTTTATATGTAACAAATCCTTTTTAAATGATAATAAACACAACAAAAATGAAATACCTTTTTTGAAATAGGTTGTACAAGATGTGTCGCAAGCAAGGAAGGTGTTAAGGGCATGTCCCACTAACTGAAACTCTTCAGTGGGTACAGGGACGCGAGCATCAGCATCTCGAACTTCCTCAACACCCACTTTCACCTATCAATGGCCAAATAGACATTGTGCACAATTGTCAACCCCTTATAAACTCTTCAAAGGGAAACTAAGCGAGAAGAATTGTCATCAACATACAACCCACGCCTGTCTGATGTACCTGTGTCTTGGTTCTGCCCCTAGGGATCAACACAACTTTCCTTTGTGCTGACACGGACAACAAAAGGACCAACCTCAACCTTAGGAAGCGGTTAGAATCCCTAGGATTGCATATGGATGAATGACAACATTAGTTGTCGAGTCACTTTTTCAGTGATCGACTGCTCCAGCTCATACTTGATATTTTGTTTTAGTTGATCCAATTCTTTCGGCTTGATTGACGTACATGTACGGGAGCTTCCTAAAGCTGATCCAAAGTATTGTTTGATGGTCACCCCGGCTCCAACAGCACGGACACGACCAGAGGGCTCTGGTCACCCAATGCCAATAGTCAGTACGTCCTGACGTCCATGGTGACAAAGCTACCATGTATACAATGCTCTTCCAAGGAATCTTGTAATCAACAAAATATTGCATGAGTCTTCAGAGTTTAATTAATGATCGTTGAAACAAATAATTAAATTACAATCCTTTCTACAATTTCACATGCGGCCTCAGATGTCATGTCTCATGTTTTTTTGGTGTGAGCCATCTTTCACTTCACGTGTCGTCTAAAGGAGATGAAGGACGAATTGTTGTTTCCGTGCTCCCGGATTGGGCTGCTTCCACCAATCATTGCTTTTGTTTTTCCTCGATTAACTTTTGTTCTAATACATCATAACCCCCATGAGACAACACGTGAGGGACAATGTTTAGTTTCTAGGTGGCCTGAGCATTCTTTCTAACAGCCTGTCACAATTACACAGATACTTGTCAACAAAAGACACTTGAAAATACTGCATAATTGTCAAATCCATAACCAATGCAAGTCAACTAACCTCCCACGAAGGGTCTCTACGACTCTGACAAAATTGGTGCCACTTTTCTTTGCTGATACCATATTTCTCACATACAGTGTCGTCATCCTTCTCCTTGCCTTGTGCTAGAGCCTATTTGGAGGTCGAATCTGACTTAAACTGCCTCTATTGCTCGCCTATTGTCTGAAGGATTTTCTTCTTCGTCCTTTGGTCGGACGCTTCTAGTATATAAAATTCAGCTTGCGATACAAAAAACATTTAACAGTTACCAAAATATTTCAATTGTTTTAGTACAACCAATTATATTGACATTAAACATTTAATTGTAATACCTGAATGTCCTCCCAAATCAAATCCTTATGAGCTGTAGGAACTTCCTTCCAGTTACCAATTGTAACATCCACCTTGTCCTGAATGATGATCCCTCAATACGTACTCAATTTCTTTTTGTGGGGACCATTAGCCTTCCCAGTGGCAGGATCCACATGAACCACTGGTCTCTCAACACTAACGGGTCTAGTAGCCAATGACCTAATTTGTGTTGCTTTTCGAGTCTTCTTCGATGTGGACGACAAAGGTGTAGACTCAAGAGGAGGAGGGGAGCTCAGTCGTGTAGTCATGTGCCTATTAAAAACAACATTAATTAAAGTTAAGTGAAAAGTAAAGTAAGTTATCAAATTGTAAATGTGTAAACAAGTAAATATAAAAAATATATATATTACATTAAACGATGTTAATTAATTCTCCTTCATCATGATCATTACGATTTGTATGAACGTCGTCAACTTTTTCTTCTCCATTGACATTTGGCATTATTGCCGATAAAGGAGTGAGACCAGTATCAATGGTTGAATCATCATCTTCAACATTAATAACAATGGTTTTTCCATGTAGAACCACTGACCACCTTTCATCACAAGGATTTTGAACATAAAACTCTTGTTTAGCTTGTTCTACCATGATGAAAGGCTCATTTTGATAAGCTAGTTTCTTAAGATCTACCAAAGTAAATCCTGAAATCCGAACTAGCAAAATAAGCCACGAACTGTGTTGAGTGCTTACACTTCCAAGGGATTCATTCCACCAGTGGCAAGTCCAAGCCTAAGATTTCTTGTCTCTTTCACGAAATCTGGATACAAATGATTAATCTTCTTCCACTGGGAGGAATCAGCCAGATGACAGAGCATTCCATCACAGTTTCTCCCATCTATATGCCATGTAAGGTCTTTTGCATCATCTTCATTAGCAAAGAGACGCTTAAACCTTGGAATGATTGGAAGATACCACAACACCTTTGCTATGGGCCTTTCTTTGTGCTTTAAACACTGCTACACTCGTCATCGTCCTTCACTTTGTACCGTGATATCCCACACTTGGGGCATTTATGCATTTCTTCAAATTAATGTCTGTAAAATATGCAATCATTAGGGCAGCTATGAATTTTCTGATACTTCATACCCATCAGACACAATATCTTATTTTCCTGATAGTAACTTTTTGGCGACGAGTTTTCCTCTAAAAGCATATCCTGCATTACCTGAAGCAGTGAAGTGAAGCTTTTGTCACTCCACCCATATCTGGCCTTGACATTAACCATAGTTAACACCGCTGACAATAGCGTTAAAGACTTCTTGCACCCCAGATACAAAGGCTTCTTCGAATCACTTTCCAATGTATCATACATAGGGGGCATGTGCTTGCTGAAAAGATTCTTGTTCAAGATCACGAATCATATACTCTAATCGATCTCCCATGTCTACATCAACCGATTTAGTTTGGGACCCCTCTGCATGTTCGTCAATTCACCATGCCATATCCATGTCATATAATTCTTCTTAATCCCATCACACAGAAGATGTTCTCATATGTTGTCTAGTGCTTGTCGTCTCCCATTCAAACAGTTTATAACAAGAACGAAAATATGTTTCGTCCTCAATCGGTCGAATTCTTTCAGATGCAAATTCCAAAAACTGTTCAATGCCTTCCTTATACTCAACGCTCATGCGATTTGCATTCATCCAACTTCGATCTATCTAATTAATAACTCTATGATACTCACAAAGTTATTTCATGCATGAAGACCTCACTTTTTTCATTAAAGGTGTGACCCTATTCCATTTAGGAAGATATTTTTTTTTATAGTAGATTCATACATAAAGGTTAAGTCTCTTTTCTTAAATTTGATGAAATTTTGGCAGCATTTCGCATTGATCTCCAAGTACACGACATGAAAGCAATGAGATGAATTCTACCACAATCAAGTATGCACCCGGAGAACAAATTGAAATGCATTGTACCGAAATTTCATCAAATTTAAGAAAATAAACTTAACTTATACGTATGAATCTACTATAAAAAAATGACTCTTTCCAAACTGTTCAAACGTAGAATTCAAGATTCAAAAGAATGATTAATCCAAACTGTCTGGAAGACTCATTGTATTCAAACCCAAACTAGAAACTAAGGTTCACTCATAATGAACATTAATTGTATATATAAAGCAATAGTAACGTAAAATAAGTTATAACAACATTCGTAAAAAAAAAGCATAATAGTTTATGAAAAACATTCGTACATGCAAAGATGATCCTAACAACAACAATCAAAATCGTGATGACAATGCAAACAACAAAATTAAAAGTCCATACAAATTACAATTACATAGTGATTAGTGAGAATAAAACAATAGCATGCCTATTGTTGGATACAAATGATCAACACTGAAGCCGAGAAGCAAGTTTGTGTGGCACCTTTAGGTGAGTCTGCATTATCAAATTTTATATATTTTTTACGGAACTTTACATAGATGTTAATATAAGCAGCAAAAGAATTGACCAACATCGACATTAGATGTTTTTCTTTGTATTTTGTAGTTTGTCTAATTAAATTTACTTCTTATTAGGAATAGTACAATTGGACTTTTTTTGTTTCTGTAATTTCATATGACTTATGATTATGACTTAGTTCTTCTTATGTTGCCCTTTGTCTATTTTCAAGCTTCACTTCTAACCTAATCACAGTGACAATGTTTTTTTGAGGTTCTGGTTTTTTATTTTCAACCAAAAGATCCTGAAGATATATATGTGGCACTAGCGGCTCTATATGGTAGACCAGTGCTAGGTGAGATCAATTACTGAGATTACTAAATTATGAACTCAAGATGACCTAAATTGTTAAATGTGGAGCAATTATGATCTTCTGTCCAAATTTTCTATTCAATAGAACCTAATCTAGCCACTAGCTAGAAACAGCATAACCACACAAAATCTCCTAATATAAAAAACATAACCACAAAATTACAAAGCACCTAACCATTTGGAACAACTATACATAGAGCAAAGAGTCCTGACAACAGTCAAACATATGATAAGGTTTGCAGCTAGAAATTTAAGACAAGGCCAAGAAGCATAGACATACTTCTTCATTCCCCCTTTGACCTTCACCTTCAATTCCCAACATAATAAGCATTATGGTGCTTTTTATAAAATGATATAATTTGTCTGTATACGTGAATTAAAACTACAAGTGCATAACATGATCCAACATTTTAACTCAATCCATAGCTATCAATAAACTGTAAGGAAATTATTGTCTCCATAAAAATTCTAGGAAAAAAAATGTGTTTCTTAATCCTATATTTTCAATCAAACATTCTCAAAGTTCTTATACTTTCATACTTACAAATTTGGTTTTCAAACTTTCAAAGATACATACATTTAGTCCCTACCTAAATACTTCTCTTTCTAAAAAAACCATGAATTTAATTAAGTCTCAAACATATAAATATTCATCTTTCACTACAAATAGATATTGTGGTAGCCTCCATAGTAGATCAGCAGAAAAACAAAGAACTCCAACATGGTATATATATATATATATATATATAATAATGACTCATTCATACTTTCTATTTTCCATATTCAAGACAATCATTCATTCAAGGAAAGAACTAAAGACTACAGAGCCATTTCTATTTTTCACCCAACATAATTGATGTATCCTTTCATTATTGTGTGCTTCACTCATTTTTAGATTATGAGATAATAACATGCATTTATGTATAACACTGTACCTCAAACTGAACCACATAAGACCATTGCATTTTGTCCATTATGCATAATACAAATATAACAGAACATAAATTTGAAGCATGATTTTAGTTTCAGAGACAATGCATATCATTGATAAATATGAATCCTGAGTAATACCGATGACTTCTTGAAGCTATAACCAGATTTTGCAGGATCTAAGATAAAACCTAAAATTTAATATTTCCAAAGATCTAAAATATAGAACACATACTCGTATCCTACAGATGCAGCGAGCTCAAGATACCTCCAACGAGATAGTAACATTGGCTGAGCAAGTTGTATGCTCTGCACTTCAATTCAAAGCGAGATTGAATAGACTTCAGAAGCAATTGCTACAAAAAAAAAAAAAAAAACAAAACGATAAGCTACAAACACTCAAAAGATAACCAGAAAACAGGAAAAAATTTCATCACCATTAACCTGGGAAGCTATTTAAAGTCGCGAGCGAGAGTGAGGGAGCGACAATGAGGGAGCGAGACCGCCAGAAGGACCACCGCCATGAGGGTGAGAGAGCGAGACCAGCAGAAGGACCACCACCGCGAGAGTGTGAGAGAGAGAGAGAGAGATAATGGGAGAGCTGCACCGTCACGAGAGAGAGTTTCAGGGTAGCGAGAGTTGAGCGTTTGGGCGCCAGAGATACTCAACATCGATTTTTTTTTTATAAAAAAAAATAGATGTTATTCACTAAAAACTCAACATTAGTTTTCGAAAAACCAATGTTAACAAACTAACTTTAACATTGGTTTTTGAAAAACTGATGTTAACTAACGTTAACATCAGTTTTAAGAAAACCGATGTTAATATGAGTTTGTTAACATCGATTTTTTTAAATACTGATGTTAACATTAGTATGTTATTTATGAATATGCTATTGCGTTTTGGTTAACATCAATTTTGTGAATAACTGATGTTAGCGTAGCTATGTTAAAATTGATCTTTCTAGTAGTGTCTTCTAACTTTTCTCTCTTTTGAACCATTATTTCTAACAAGATTTTTTTTTTTAAAAAAATTAATTATTTTAATAATTAAATGGACACTGCGCGCCCTATAATTTTAAGGACTAAAGTAGATATTCACTTAGAAAATCTGATAGTTTGCAAAGTGATATTTGAGAATAAGACATCATTTATAAACAAATATTGAAACCTATTATTAATATGAAACACACGAGCTTAAGTTGTAGCATCTTCTAATGCTTTGTTGGGAGTCTAACTAACAAAGGATACAATTCGACAATATCGGACCTAATGATCAAACTCTCCAAAGACTAAGAATTGCACACGTTGTATGTGATTCTATTACTTGCTAACTGCCAAGCAAGAGGTTTAGCTTTGCGTAAAATGAATGATCATAAATCCTACTACTTTTTTCCTTTTTTCCAACATGTGGGACTGTCTCCCCTTGTACCAGTAGTTTTCTGAAACTTTTTGTTCAAACTGTTACCTTAGTGGGGCCATGATCAGTGCCTCACGTTCTGCTCATTTTATGCAATTGTTCACTCAATGTTTTCCTTTACTTTTAATATTTATATTAAGGATCTTAGTATTTTTCGTAGTTGCAAACAACAGAATAAAAATATGATGCTCCAAATTTTTGTAGGGAAATCATATATAGTTGATATTGTAGTAAATAGTAAAGATCATCGAATAGTAACTTTAATCAAATTTTATCTGTAATCACTACTACATGTGTTCAGTAACATTTTTTTTTCCTAATATTTAGTAATGATGTTGCTCAATTTTTTTTATAATATTTAGAAAATATAGTAAAATATGAATAAATATTATTAATATATTTTTGTGATATTTTATTAAATATTGTGTATAACTCATTTCGTTAAAGGTTTTAATGACATGAACTATATACAATATTTGATAAAATATCATAAAAATATATTATTAACATTTATTCATATTTAATTATATTTTTTAAATGTTATCAAAATAATTTAGTAATATTTTTATTAAATATTAGACAAAAAAAATATTATTAAAAATTACATGGGTAGTAGTGAATATTTAGAGTTTAAATTTTGAAATTGTTGTAAAACTTAGTTTAATCATCACACTCGATCTGAAAATTAATAAGTATATAATTATGCTTGTAAGAATTCCTAATCAAAAGAAGAAGAAAAATCTTCTACTGTACGTACGACCGAGTATACAATCATCAATTTGTATCACAAATATTGGAAGGCCTAGAATGCTTCACTTTATGACCTCAAGTGGCAACATTACTATAATTGTCAACAGTCATTTAATTGTGATGTGTAACGAATATGTTTCCCTGGAGACATTGCTAATACACCCAAATTAAAGGACAATAATGGAGACATCAGTGATGTACGACGGAACAAGAATATTTAAGTTGACAAGTAGTTTTGTCCAAATAAATCTATCTGGAAAGTTAATTAAAGATACATTTTTAACTTGAGGAAACTTGTGAACTAATTAAAACAGACTTAATTTTAATTCCCTGAAGTGACGATAGATCTTAATGAAAATTTAAGTGAAAATGTGCTGTAGCACTTAATATCATCCAATCATAAGCTGGGCGATCGATGACAACTATGAGGCATATATATGTGATGTAACAGAACTTTACGGTGTTCAAAACACAATGAATCTAATTAATAAAAACAAGTCATAATCCTTTCTAAAAATATAGCATCTTATAAATTCTAAGGAGAACTTAAATTGTGATTATCATATACTCATTCCGTCTCATAATAATCGTTGTATATATAAAAATTATCCCATATTTTTTTATGTAGCATTAATTGTTTATTTTCACTTATACACAAAATGTAAAAATGAATTAATGATGATAATATTAATTTTATAAAATTGTTATTCTCTATTAACTATTTATTAGTTTTTCTTGATTTGTGTAAAATAATTTAAGACGATAATTATAATGGAATAGAAGGAATATATGAATATGATTTGATAAAAAAAATTTCATAAATATTTATAAAAAAATGACAATAAAATGATCAAATATATTATACTTTTTTCTTAATTAAAATCAACTAAATATTTTTTTATTTTTTTTGAGAAGTCAAATGAAAAGTTATTTTACAAAATTTAAATACATAAATTAATTTTAACTTATGTAAAAAACTCATAATCTAATATTCTAATCATCGGTCCTTGTTTGGTTACGGTATTTCATAACAGAAATATTCACTCATCTCTTTCCCATACCGTAAGCAAGTATAATCATATTAAGTTGCCAGTTGCCACTAAATAAAGTGAGTTATGATTGTAAATTAAGTCGCTTGATCACAGAAATAAAACTGAAGTGAGTGCTTGGTAGACACATGATTGTTTTAGTTTAATAAGTAATTTTGAATTATAATTATGTGAGAAGATATTAAATTAGATCAAGAGTAATTTTACGAAAATGAGAAGATATTAAGTTAGATCAAGAGTAATTTTACGAAAATTACTTTTCATTTTTATTATTTATTTATTTTTGAAATACAATGGTTAAAATTAGTTACATTTTAATTATTATATTTTACAAAAATGAATGATAAGAATGAATAATAATTTTTTTAAAATTATTATCGTTGTAACTTGATGAATCCTCTGTATATATTGCTCATACTTAACTAAAATAATCCTAGGCTGCTGTGTGTGATTGTCACGTATCATTTTTGACAAGTCAGTTTCAGATAGAGGATCGAGGGTAAATATTTTACCACCTCTAAGTAGTCGTGTCGGTTGAACCTAACGAACATATAGGATAGGAGTATTATAACTAACATGTATATATATTGTGTAATTATTCTTGTCGCCTGAATTTGTTTTTCTTCTTTTCTTTATTAATGGTTTTGAGATGGGCAAAGGCCCTAAAAACAAGAAACTAACTTACGTTGTACGGACAGACACAGACCCATAACAGTCACGGAGCAGAAGCGCATATATTAGTGAAATCAGGCAGAACATGAGAAAGGAGATGGAGACCGTGGAAGAAGTTGTGGGCCATGATGGCCATGCAATCGGCTACGCTATTTGCCTCCACATGTAAACGTGCGTAAATCTAAGGATATATATTAAGGATGTTGGTCATGGCAATCGTGCATTGCAAATTGGATTAATTGCAGCAAAAGAGTCCCCCTCAATCCCAAAACTTCTAATTCCAAGAAAAGTGTAATGAGAAATTATTAGATAATATGAGATCATCATAATTTAGGAGGTTCAAAAATTATTGTAATATATAAATTGGTAAAATTACATGTGTACATTACTGTTGGGTTACTATATACGTGTTCATCCTCCGTGTCCGCCCTGCTACAGTAATCGTGTATGTTTTCGTCTTATGTGTCAATCCGGACACACCAAGTACATTTTGTCCTACCTCAGAGTCTGTCTCGCTACAGGAACACGGACATTTATCTATTCACCTTCCAAAAGCTCCTGGAACGAAATGTTATGTTTGTATATATATTGGAGATTGTGCAATCACTTTATCTCCTAATATCTCTCCAATTATCTATAAGTTGTTATTTATCAACAAATAACAATATATCTATAAGGTACACATTATCTCTAATTCAAATATAACTACCTGCTATTATCTATTATCTTATCAACAGATTATCTACTAAACAAAGGCCCAAGGCCCATACCCCACACTATAAATACAGGTTCTATCTAAACCTTGAAACACGATGAAATAGATGGAGTGAATGCTTGAATACTCACACATATTCATCTGAGATTCTCATACACTTGATTATTCTCATATAATTAATGTACTAACTTGAGCGTCAGAGTGTCTTTCCTTTGTTTTGCAGGTTCCTCTCCTAGACAAAGATGTCCACTAGTACGACATGCAAAGTTTGGGAACCCACTCATCCTTACACGTGAAATTTCCAGATTTTGGTAAGAACATTTGGTGCCCACCATGGGGCCGTGGCAAAACATACCCTACGGCCTTGCACCCAAACAATTATCATAAAGCAATCATGGTCAGTATACGCTCTAGCATCAAACGTGACACTCATGTGGACACGTCTAACCCGCCACATACAACCCTGACAAATGTCGGCGCTATTCAACAACTCCAAAACCGCATGGCAGAGATGGAGCGAAGGCACGAAGAAGAAATCCGAAAGTTAAAAGTCGATCGTGACCAACACGAGACCAGGAAGCGACACCAATCGGGAGGTGAACAGTCGCAGTCCACGCAGAATGAAACGACTTAAGGCGAGTCACACCCCCAACAAAATGTCAACCCTCCTAGCGATCCTAGCTCTACACGAGTATATCGTCACGATGAATTGACTATGAAGACGTACCTTTTTGCTGATCACATTATGGAAGTTGCCCTTCCTCCTGGATGGAAATCCATTCATCTAGAGAGGTACCACGGCACCACCGACCCAGAAGAGCATCTGGATGCCTATTTGACTTAGGTCAATCTTTACATCAATAGTGACACCGTATTATGTCGGGTATTTCCTACTTCTTTAAAGGGAGCAACTTTGACATGGTATAGCGGACTCCCTCTGAAATCCATCAACAATTTCAGCACTTTGGTCCAGAAGTTCAAAGCACAGTATGTGACCAGCCGGTCTCATAGGCTAACTTCAGCCGCATTGGCGACTTTTCGTCACAAAGATAATGAATCTCTTCAGAAATTCATGGACCAATTTGGGTAAGTCTCTATTCAAATCAGGAACCTCAATCCTGAAGTAGCATTACACTCGATGATCATTACGACCCAACAGGTTTGCAGTCCAAATGTGAAAATAACTAAATAATCTAATCATGCTTATACACAAATTAACATAAGCAATTAGATTAAGTGCGGAAAAATTAAGATCATAAATACCTCCCGCCATTGCTATTCTTGTTTGCTTCAAAGATGAATTTGCAGTTGTCCATGAGTCAAATAATCTGTAAACACTTTATAGGTATCCAAACTAACATGACTTTTGGCTTAAGGATCTTCTATGCTTTCACTATCACTCACTGATGGTGTATTGAGATTTTCAGATAGCAAGCACATGGACCTTGGTCTTGCACATCTCCTTTTATAACATCTTCCCATCAAAGAGGTTATTTTTGATATGCATAAAACGTGGGCTTAGTTGCTAAAAAGATAAGGGATAAGATTAATTGATAAGATTAGCAACAACTTAATCCTAAGAAGATAAGGTGAGTGGACCACCTTATGTGATTTTGATTTAGTCAATCAAAATAAACCAACATTCTCCCAATTGGTCCACATATCTTATCATATACTTTAGTGAGAAATAAAATACATGAATCATGGCGATAGTTCCTCTAATATATACGCGAGTAGTACCTTCCATGTATTACATTGCATTATATTTCTCAAGCCTATACAACTTAATGAATAAACCCAATGTTTATTCTGTGTCCAAACTTAATTGGTGTTTCTCAGAATAAATAACTGTAGATGCGCATAAACTGAATGAAAAACATCACAATAGAGTTTCTTAATATCATTCTTACAATGAAAATCATATATGAGAACCAAGTCTCATCCTTTCCAAATGATCCTTAAATTTGAATGGTGGCATGCCCTAAAGGATCGACAATCATTAATTCAGTGCTAATGTGTTCAATAACCACTGTATTATCTTTAGCACGTTCTTGTATGACTAGATACTTAATGTCGATGTCTTTGCTTCGACTACAAATTTTGTTATTCTTAGCCATATAAATAGCATCTGAATTATCACAGTATATCTTCAATGACTTAGAAATGGAATCCATAACTCTAAGCCCAGAAATGAAACTCCTTATCCATACACCACGTAAGGTAGCCTCAAAACAAGAAACGAACTTAACCTCTATAGTGAAAGTAGCAGTCAATTAACGTCTGCCTGATACTTCTCCAAGACATAGCTCCACCGGCTAGCATAAAAATATATCCCAGAGTCAATTTTCTCGAATCAATGCAGCCAGTGTAGTCTGAATCTAAGTAGTCAATCACTTCTAAATTATCAGTCCGTTTGTACATAAGCATATAATCCTTAGTTTCCTAAAGGTATCTTATTACTTTCTTTGCAACTTTTCAGTGGTCTAAACTTGGGATACTTTGATATCTCCTTAACACTCCAAACGCAAAGGCAATATTAGGTCTTGTGTAGACTTGAGCATACATAAGGCTTTCAATAGCCGAAGCATACGGAATGTTCTTCATTTGTTCCTACTTAAGATCATTTTTTGGGCACTGGCTTAAATTAAACCTTTCACCCTTCACAATGGGAGTTACACTTGGTGAACAATCACTTATTCTAAATCTTTCCAAAACTTTGTTAATATAGGTCTCTTCAGACAAACAATGAACACCTTTTACTATGTCTCTTGATGCCAATAACGTAAGAGGCATCACCCATATCCTTTATATCAAAGTTCTTAGAGAAATTGTTTAACCTCATATAGTAAACCCTTATCATTGGTTGCAAATAAAATATCATCTACATATAAAATAAGGAAACAAATTTTGCTCCCACTGATCTTATGGTATATACAATGATTCATGACATTTTCTACAAAA
>PYAF01004745.1:183012-204511 GCA_007407185.1 Glycine tomentella | reverse complement strand
TAACGTAAGAGGCATCACCCATATCCTTTATATCAAAGTTCTTAGAGAAATTGTTTAACCTCATATAGTAAACCCTTATCATTGGTTGCAAATAAAATATCATCTACATATAAAATAAGGAAACAAATTTTGCTCCCACTGATCTTATGGTATATACAATGATTCATGACATTTTCTACAAAACCAAATGAAGAAATAATGTCATGAAATTTTAAGTACAACTGACGGGAGGCTTGTTTCATATATAGATTTCTTAAGCTTGCATACCAATTGCTCATCCTCAATAGAGGAGAATCCTTCATGTTATTTCATATAAACTTCTTCCTTTATGTCTCCATTGAGAAAACCCATTTTCATATTCATTTATTGCAACTCTAAGTCAAAATGTGCAACTAGTGCCAGAATTATGCGAAAAGAATCTTACTTAGATACATAAGAGAATGTCTCCCTATAGTTAATTCCTTCCTTTTGATTAAATCCCTTGGCTACGAGTCTTGCTTTACATCTCTCAATGTTGCCTAAATGAGTATTTCTTAGAAAGACTCATTTACATCCAATGGCTTTTGCACCATCAAGCAACTGAACAAGACCCCAGACTTCATTCGATGCCATAGAATTCATCTCATCTTTCATAGCATCATACCACAAGTTTGATTCTTTAGAACTCATGGCTTGTGAAAACATTTCAGGATCATTTTCAGCTCCAATAGTATAGTCAGATTCCTGTAGATACACAACAAAGTCACTCGGTATCGCTGATTTCTTTATTCTAGTAGATCTACTTAATGTTGCTTGATTATCTTCTTGAGGAACTTGTTGTTCAATTGGTTGATCAACAATTTCTTCTTGCTCCTCATGAACAACTTGATCAACTAGATTATCAGTAGATTGTGGATCTTGAATGATAGGTTACACAACACCCAATTGAGCTAGAGGGTATTGTTAATAACAACCAATCTAAGCTTTGAAGTGGATGGTTGAGTAACTGAATGATCTTTCTCAGAAACAAAATCTCTGGATTGATCGTTTCCACTAATCAAGTCATTCTAAAAAAAATTCAACATTTCTTGATTCCACAATCCTTGTAATATGAAATGGACAGTAAAAACTGTATCCCTTAGACCTTTCAACATATCCAATGAAATATCCACTAATGGTCTTTGGGCCAAGCTTCTTTTCTTGTGGGTTATATATTCTCACTTCAGACAGGCATCCCCAAACGCGTACATGTCGCAAACTCAGTTTCCAACTCTTAAATAACTCAAATGGTGTCTTTGGGACAGCCTTAGTTGGAACTCGATTCACTATGTAGACTATCGTCTTTAGTGCTTCAGTCCGCAATGTCTTAGGAAGCTTGGAAATACTAAGCATACTTTGCACCATGTCCATTAAGGTTTGGTTTCTTCTTTTTGCCACACCTTTCTGATCCGGAGAACCAGGCATAGTGTACTAGGCAACAATCCCATGTTCTTGAAGAAACTTCACAAATAGATCAGGTGCTTGTCCATTCTCCGTGTATCTACCATAATATTCATCACCTCTATCAGATTTCACGAACATAATTTGATTTCCAAATTGTTTCTCCACTTTGGCCTTAAAAAGTTTAAAGGCATCTAAAGCTTTATCTTTAGAATGAAGTAAGTAGCGATACATATATCGTGAATAATCGTCTATGAAGGTGATAAATTATTTCAGACTACTTGCGTCCATGTCTGGACAAAAAAAAATATTTGTATATATGATTTCTAATAGATTTGAGTTCCTCTTTGCACCTTCTTAGACTTGTTAGTTTGCTTACCCTTAATGCAATCTATACAAGTATCAAAATCAGCAAAATCCAAAGCACTAAGTACCCCTTCAGTTACCAATATCTTAATTCTCTTAATAGAGATGTGTCGTAATGTTAGGTGCCACAACATAGAGAAATCCTCATTCATAACACATCGTTTTGTGCCAACATTAACATGCACAACATCATAAGTGGTATCATTTTGCAAATTAATATAGAAAAGACCATATTGCAAATTAATCCATCATGTGTTATGATTAATTATATTAGATTCATAACAAACTAAATAAGTAGTCATACATTTCTTTTCCAAACCATAGCTTGAACTTAGGATAATCTTTCTTCATGTGCCCCTTCCTTTTATAGAAGAAACACCTGGATTATTTCTTAATTCCAGCTTGAGGTGGTATTTTACCACTTCCCTTGTTCTTATGGCCTTTCTTATTATCCTTCCTTTCAGTCATCATAAGAGAACTCTCTCCTTGTTCCAATTGCAACCTCCCCTCTTCCTGAACACACATGGGCATGAGTTCATTAATAGACCATTTATCTTTATTGTGTTGTCAGATATTTTAAAGGGACCATATGGTGCTGGGAGAGTATTCAGAATAAAATGCATTAGAAAAGAGTTAGACATGTCCACCTCTAGAGTTTTTAGTTGAGCTGCAATGTCCCTCATATACATGATGTGCTCACGCACACCCCTTAAAGTATTGAGCTTCATGGAAGAAAATTTCATTATTAAGGTATTTGTCAATGCTTTTCCTGAAGTTTCAAATTGTTCATCAATTTACTTCAAGAGCACTTTTACATTGTCATACAATTCAACTGAGCCCTTAATTTCAGCCTGTATTTTAGTCTTAATGAACATCACATAGAGTCAGTTGGATCTTTCCAATATTCATACAGATCCATCTCCTCTAGTTCACCATTCTCTATAATTGTTGGTGGCTCAACTTTCAAGATAGTATAATCAATGTTCATATACCCTAACGTCAGCAAAATCTTTTCCTTCTAGATAGAAAAAAAATAATCTCCTCTCAATTTCGGGACAACAATTGTATTAATAGGTTGTATAGTTGCAAAATAATTCAACATATATGCTTATCATTAAAATTTGAGACAAAAATAATGTATCATGCTTTACCAATGTAAGTCATGCTTATAAAATTATGAATTTAGCGACATAAAATTTGCATGTGGGCTAAAATTTTAATTCAATTAATTTCACATAAACATTATGATAAAACTATCAAGTTATATTTCTTGATCCCTGTGGGCAAATCAAAAAATATAATTTAATATTTTACCTTAATTAATCATACAAAATATAATAGAAATTCCTGTGGGATAATATCTACTGTATTAAATTATGATTAATTACAATTAAAGTTGTTGTGGCTAGGCTTTAATCAATTAAATTATGAAGATCTCTAAATATTACCTAATTTCCAAAATTAATTTTATTGTAATTAACCATAAATAATTAAATTAAATAATCAATCATTCAGATTAATCAACTTAATATTACATGTATAGGAAAACATAAATTAATACATGTAATGACATATTAACAATAGATCATGTGAACATATATCACAAAATATTCTCTTATAAACACAAATTAATACATGTAGTGAGTAAAGTAAATGGACAACATAGAAAAGGTTTTCCTAAAAGATATAAACTGAATATCTAAACATTCCTATCTTTATGGAATAAAAAAAATATAAACTGAATATCTAAATATTCCTATCTTTATGGAATAAAAAGATATAAACTGAATATCTAAACATTAATATCTTTATGGAATAAAATATATAAACTAAATATCTAAATATTCTTATCTTTATAGTCATTTATTTGGTTCACGAAGATCAAAATAAAAGTTCAGCAACGCAAATAGCGTAAATGACAATAGTAACAATAACATAAATAAAAATACAATTCAATGTTAGAATGTGAAATTTTTAAATCATAAACGGTGTCACACAATATCACTTTAAACCAAATGTGAATGTGAATCGTGACACAAAAACCAAGATTTGAATACAGATTAATTTCACAAAACTCAAAGCCACGAAATTGAAACATATTTCATTGATACTATTGTCTTCGATCTTCAAACGGGTTGACTCGACTCAGTTTCAACCAAAATAAAAATCCAATTTTTTTTCTCAGTCATTTTCAACACCCAAATCCATGTTTTAATTTATAGAAAGCTTAGAAATTCAATTTCCATATGATTCCAAGGCTTCTTAATAATTAAAACATTCAAATAAAATACTCATATTTCAATGAAACAATATTTGACATATATGAGTGTCAAACAAAAGTAAGGCAGAGGCAAAACCGAACTCTGATACCAAATGTGAAAATAACTAAATAATCTAATCATGCTTATATACAAATTAACATAAGCAATTAGATTAAATGTGGAAAAATTAAGATCATAAATACCTCTCGCCATTGCTATTCTTGTTTGCTCCGAAGATGAATTTGCAGTTGTCCATGAGTCAAATAATCTGTAAACAGTTTATAGGTATCCAAACTAATATGACTTTTGGCTTAAGGATCTTCTATGCTTTCACTATCACTCACTGATGGTGTATTGAGATTTTCAGATAGCAAGCACAGGGACCTTGGCCTTGCACATCTCCTTTTATAACCTCTTCCCATCAAAAAGGTTATTTTTGATATGCATAAAACATGGGCTTAGTTGCTAAAAAGATAAGGGATAAGATTAACTGATAAGATTAACAACCACTTAATCCTAAGAAAATAAGGTGAGTGGACCACCTTATATGGTTTTGATTTAGTCAATCAAAATAAACCAACAGTTTATCCATGCAACCCCCTGCTAGCATGGACGAAATACATGAACGAGCTGTGGGATACATCGAGATGGAAGAAGTGTCTAAATTTTGGAATGAAATTAGATGGACTGTATAGAAAAGGGAAAAGCAGGACATGAATGTCAAAATCGATTCATAGAGATCGAACAAAAGGCAAAGGAGGGACAGATACCAGCCTCTCCCGAGAGGATCTAGGTATGAGAGATATACCCCTTTAACGGTCAATCGGGCTACAATCATAGAGGAAGCATTCAACACTGAAGTGCAGGTGGTATCACCTAATCCCTCATCATCTTTCAAACAAGGGTCTGACCCAAATAAGTACTGCCGATTTCATCGTGACACTGGTCATCACACTGAAGAGTGTTGGGCCCTAAAAGATAAGATTGAAGAACTTATTCAGGCAGCACATTTGGGAAGGTTTGTGAAAAGACCTGATAATTCCTTTATTGGAAATCAACATGAGGGCAGGCAACAAGATCAATACAGGAACCATGACTGGAATCGAGATGCTAATAGACGACCTGATGATAGAGGAAGACAAAGACAACAACAGCGTAGACAAGAGCATCAACCTCCTCGCTAACAGGAGGAAGGACCTCTCCAACATATCCGGGGTGAAAGCAATACCATTGCAGGTGGTTTCTCAGTTGACAAATCATCCAATCAATCTCGAAAGAGACATGTACATGCCATACGGGACATTGACATCAACTGTGTTGACATTCCCTCGCCATGAAGTCTTCCCCCTATCACTTTTATTGATGTAGACTTTGCGGGAATTGATCCTGTCAACCAGGACGACCCAATGGTGGTTTCTCTCATAATCTCCAACATTAAAGTGTCCAGGGTCCTCATAGATCAAGGGAGCTCTGTTGACATTCTATATTATTCAAAAGTTGGAAATCTCACCAAGCATGATCCAGTGTCATCCTAAACCCTTATTTGGCTTTGCTGGAGAAAGGATAGACGCCAGGAGGTATGTAGATCTTATGACCACTTTTGGTTAAGGAAGATTGTCTAGAAGTTTCACTGTTAGATATTAGATAGTAGAGGCTGACACTACATACCTCGTTCTGATCAGTAGAAAAAGTTTGAATAAACTTGGAGCCATTGTCTCCACACCCCACTTAAAAATGAAGTTTCCTACTATGACAAGAGAGATTTTCACAATCAAAGTATATCAAAACAAGCCCGACAATGTTATGCAGAAAGCTTGAAAGTGGCACTGTATCCTCCCAGCAAAGAGCCAAGCAAACACAGTCCCACTTTGGAGACACTAGTCAGGTGAGGAACATTGATAAAAGGTCCCCATCATATACATTGACTGTTTATACAGCTAACCATGATGATACCTTTGACGTGGATCCACGTGATGACAGTATTGACAAAGGGCCAAAACCAATTGAAGAACTTGTCAAACTTCAACTCAGACCTAAACCTGGACAGTGTACACAGCTCAGCAAGGACCTTACTAGTCATGAACATAGACATATAGCTGACATTCTTCGTAAGAATGCAGACTTCATTGCTTGGCAGCCATCTAACATGCCAGGCATTGATCCCAATATCATATGCCACAAGTTGGCAATATGTCTGCATACTAAGCCAGTAGCTGAGAAGAAGCGGAATATGGGTGAAGAAAGACAAAGGGCAGTAAAGGATGGGGTAGACAAATTGCTTAAGGCCAATTTCATCAGAGAAGTTAGATATTCAACTTGGCTTGCCAACGTGGTCATGGTTAAAAAAGCTAGTGGCAAGTTGCGTATGTGCACAGACTTTACTGATCTTAACAAGGATGCCCAAATGATGCATATCCATTGCCCAGCATTGACAGGCTGGTCGATGGTGCGTCCGGGTTCCAAATCTTGAGTTTCTTGGATGCGTACTCCGGGTACAACCATATCAGGATACATCTCCCAGATGAGGAGAAAATGACATTTATTACTGAAGATGCCAACTATTGCTATAGAGTCATCAGGCCTTTCGGCCTAAAAAATGCGGGGACCACATATCAGTGACTTATGGACCGTATCTTCAGAAAATAGATCGGACGTAATGTCGAGGTCTATGTGGATGACATGGTTGTCAAGTCTCATAGTGTAGATCAGCATACGGCAGATTTAGAGGAGGTATTTGGATAAGTACGGAAATATAATATGTGACTTAACCCCGAGAAGTGCACATTCGGGGTGGGAGGGGGAAAGTTCCTTGGATTCATGATTACACATCAAGGAATTGAAACCAACCCAGCCAAATGTTCAGCTATCTTGCATATGCATAGCCCAACAAATGTCAATGAAGTTCAAAGACTGAATGGAAGATTAGAGGCTCTATCACGATTCCTCCCGAAGCTTGCCGAAAAGCAAAGTCCTTTTACAGGTTACTCAATAAGATCGAACCATTCCTCTAGAATGAAGCCTATGAGCAGGCCTTTGAAGCATTTAAAAAGACTATTGTTGTTCCACCAGTCTTGAGCTGACCTAGACCAGAAGCACCTTTGTTTTTATATCTTTCTGTTGTGGACGAAGTTGTTAGTTCAGCACTTGCCCAAGAAGAAGGGAAGCATCAACTCCCTATTTATTTCACTAGTCGTATGTTACATGATGCTGAGAAAAGATATCAAATGATTGAGAAGATTGCTTTAGCACTTATTACATTGGCTAGACGCCTCTGACCTTACTTCCAAAGTCACCGGGTAATAGTAAAAACTAATTACCCCAGCAAACAGGTACTATGGAAACCAGAGTTGGCAGGCAGGATGATAGCATGGTTGATGGAGCTATCAGAATTTGACATACGATATGAACCTCACGACCCCATGAAGACACAATTCATGGAAGACTTCCTAGCAGAATTTGCAGGAGATGACAAGTTCATCCCAGACTGGTGGAACCTTTACGTGGACGGAGCATCCAACATGCGGGGAAGTGGAGCAGGGCAGTAGGAATTATTCTTGAGGGTCTCGACAACATTACGGTGGAACAAGCCTTCAAGTTTAAATTCAAAGCCCCAATAACCAAGCCGAGTACGAAGCACTAATTGCAGGACTTAGGCTCGCAAAAGAGTTTGGAGCTAAGTATCTAAGGTGCTACTCTGACTCGTAACTCGTCCAGGGACAGGTCGCCGACAAGTTTCATACTAAAGAAGTAGTACTCCACCAATTTTATAATCTGGTTAAGACACTCATTGATAGCTTCGACTGTTTTGAGATGTACCATATACCGTGAGAGAGTAAAACTAGGGCTGACCTGCTCTCCAAGCTGGCCAGTACTAAGAAGACCGGGCACCTCAAAACCATCATTCAGGAAACACTCAAAAATCTCACCATTGACACCCGGGAGGTAATGGTGACTGAAACAGAGGAATCTAACTAGATGACCCCTTACAAAAACTTTTTCACTAAGGGGACATTGCCAGCAGATGAGAACGAAGCCTAACGACTGAAAAGGAAAGCCAGCTACTACGTCATCCTTGATGGCAAACTGTTCAAAAGAGGGCTAACTGAACATCTACTCAAGTACCTGGACAATCAACAGGCAGAATATGTCCTGAGGGAACTTCATGAAGGGATCTGCGATCTTGATACAAGAGGACGCTACCTTGCCACCAAAGTAGTTCGAGCAGGATACTACTGGTCGACACTCAAGACCGATGCTTTCGAGTTCATTCGGAAGTGCAAAAGATGTCAGGAGTTTATGGATATCCCACGGATTCCCCTAATAATCTTCACACTATTACTTCTCCATGGCCCTTTGCAATATGGGGGATGGACATCTTGGGACCACTTTCTAAAGCTCCAGGGATGGTCAATTTTCTACTAGTGGTTATCAACTACTTCACCAAATGGATCGAAACAAAGCCATTACGAGAAATAACAGCCAATGAAGTTGAAATCTTCACTTGGAAATATCTTATATGCAGGTATGATTTACCTTATGCTATTGTTACTGATAACGGTACATAATTCAAGGCACAAACCTATGAGGACTTCGTTACACAGCTTGGTATCAAACACTTGGTCACTTCTGTTGAACATCCTCAAACAAATGGTCAAGTTGAAGCTGCCAACCGAGTCATCCTTCGAGCCTTACAAACCAGACTAGACAATTCAAAAGGTCTCTGGAAGGACAAAATCCCATGTATTTTGTGGGCTTATCATTGCTCACCGCAGTCAACTACTCATGAAACTCCCTTTTGGCTTACTTATGACATTGATGCCATGATTCTTGTAGAGGTAGGAGAAACATCAACAAGGAGGATGTTGTTTCAGGAACAACATAATGAAGAAAATATGCAGGATGAGTTAGAAACCATTGAGGAAGACAGGGACATGGCCAGAATCAGGGAAAAAGCTATGAAAGGTCTAATGACTAGAAGATATAATACTAAGGTTCAACCACGAACCTTTCAGCTAGACGACTTAGTCTGGTGTGTGGGTGAAGCTAGAAAGGATCCTCACGCAGGCAAGCTTGGACCAAATTGGGAAGGCCCGTTCAAAGTTGTGACCAACCTAGACAATGGCGCCTACAAACTACAAGAACTAAGTGGCAAAGATGTTCCAAGGACCTGGAATGCTACCCACTTGAAGGCCAGATGGTGTACTCTTTTTCCTAATCAAGTCTTCTTTCCCACTGGTTTTTGACTTGAAAGGTATTAATGAGGTCCCTCTGAGGAATAACTAAGGGAATATGTACATTGATTGCAACATTAATACCATATTTTCTCTTTTCTTTTTTTTTGTCCGCCTTACAGGAACATAATTTATTTTCAGAAAATATCGCCTGAACATCATCCCAGGTCCAACCTCAACAAAAACCCAAGACAATGTCTTGGTATTACTTGTCAAAGTATGCCTTTGACAAGCTTTATCAAAATCCAGGACGGACGCGTACTTGGTAATTTACGGGTTTGTAAAACCAAACTACGTCGAACCGTCAAGGTTCATAAGTCTAAAGCTTTGGTCAACCTTACAAAATTCCAAGGTTCGTACTTGGCAAGTTACGGGTTCCTAAATCCAACCAATGCCGAACTATCAAGGTTCCTAAGTCTAAAACTTTGGTTGACCTCACCAATTACGGTTTGTAATTCCAACTATGCCGAACCGTCAAGGTTCCTAAGTCTAAAGCTTTGGTTGACCTCACCAATTACGGTTTGTAATTTCAAACTATGCCGAACCGTCAAGGTTCCTAAGTCTAAAGCTTTGGTCGACCTTACACATTACAAGTTCATAATTCCAAACTACGCGGAACCATCATGGTTCATAAGTCTAAAGCTTTGGTCGACCCTACACATTACAAGTTCATAATTCCAAACTACGCAGAACCGTCAAGGTTCATAATCTAAATATTTGGTTAACTTACCAAAATCCAAGTTTCATTCATGGCACTATACAACGTCGTAAAACCAAACTACGCGGAACTGTCAAGGTTCATAAGTCTAAAGTTTTTGTCGACCTTACATTATTTACGGTCCGTAAAACCAAACTACGTGGAACCGTCATGGTTCATAAGTCTAAAGCTTTGATCGACCCTCTCTGTTTATGGTTTGTAATTCTAAACTACGTCAAACATCGAAATTCGTAAGTCTAAAGTTTTGGTTGACCCTCTCCGCCTATGGTTTATAAACCCAAACTACGCTGAGCCGTCATGGTTCATAAGTCTAAAGCTTCGGTTGACCTTCTTCATTTACGGTTTGTAAATCCGAACTACGTTGAACTGTCTAGGTTCGTAAAACTAAAGTTTTGATCGACCTCTGGTAACTATCAGGCTCATAATTCCAAACTACGGTAGACCGTTAAGGTTCATAAATTCTAAAGTTTTGGTTGACCCTTAAAAACGCAAGACGGATGCGTCATTGGTAAAGTCTCAACGAATATGGGACCCAAGATTAGCTCTTGGCAACTTGCAGATTCACATGTTCAAGATTATACTCTGGTGAATCTCGACCAAACCCAGCATGGACAACTCCACTGGTATCAATACTGACAAATGAAAGGTACAACTATGTCTATTCTCGACATATGATATTTTATCCTTGCAAGAATATACGTTCACAGGAACAGGAAACCCAATATGAATTCTTGGTATGAAATTCAAGGCTAACACTTGATGATTTACAGAATTCAAGGAAGTATAAGGTAGTTAAAGCTTGATTTTGGTGATTTCGATGCTCAAAAATTCTACCTGTGTAGGAATATGAGCTATGCAAAAATCCAAGGAAGTATCTTTGGTATATTAAAGTCCAAGGTCTTGTTAGCACTCTAAAACCAAGAAAGTATTCTTGTTTTACTCTCACATCTATGGAACCCTGACATTTTGGACCATAGAACTACTTGTTTTGCGGGAACAAGATTTTCTGTTTTGCAGGAATAGGTTGTCAAGGTTCACCCTTGATATTTCGAACCCAAGACAGTTCTCTTGGTATTATCATTTACTTGGAACTTCAACAAATAGTCCTGTCAACTCAGATACTCACTAAACAGGAGTCCAAGACAACAGTTCAAGGTTCACCCTTGACAAATGAAATCCAAGACAAGCTCTTGGTATACAGGCTTAGTTGGAACCTCGACAAACAAGGCTATATACACTTTAGTCGTTTGCAAAACAGAGGTCCGACATCAGTTCAAGAATCATACTTGACACTCCAAACCCGAACTAGACTCTCGGTAATTCATTTTGCTTCCAAGTCTCAGCAAGCAATATGGGATGCTACAGCTACAATGTCTTATTACTTATAATGAAAATACACAAGTCCATCGACTTGCATTAATCAAATATTCACAAAAAGAAGACAATATTGAAGATAGTAAGTAAAGAATGAAGACAAAGAAGAAGAAGAGAAATAAGGAAATATTTCATTAAGTTGACAGATTCGTTTACATAGCCTTTGTGGCCTAAGACAATGCAAAAGCAGAAAATACAAAATAAGGCAACCTACACAAAGGTCCTACTACTAGCATTTTCTACAGCAATGTCTTGTTTTAGATATCTGTCTTGACATCATCAAGTCTGGAACGCATCAATCCGGCCACTAAGTTGTTCCAATACCTTGGCGGCTCTGGTGAGATGACTTCATTAAGTGATTCCAACACCGTGACGACTCTAGTGGGATGATCTCCACTCTCCCCAACAGAGATATTGAGGACAAGCTTCTGCACTTTTATCTCCCTCATTGGAATACGATAACTTTTGTAGAATATCATCCCTCACCCATTCATAGCTTTGAATGATGAGAGCAGCATATGGTGATTCAATAAGGCTGCTACGCACCAGAGGAATCCTTAATGCCTCTGAAACCACATCGTCTTAGTTTCCCTAAAGAAGAGGAAGGAAGCAGGAATGGCAGAAGCTCATCTGCCCAAAAGATGACCGGTGGCCTTGCCTGTGGACGAAGGCAAGAAATACCACTCGCTAATTCTACGAAACTGTCTCCTCTTCCCAAAAAAGAAAGACTCATCACCAGACATTCTATGATGAGTTTTCTCCTCCGTCACTTCGCACATAGTGCGCTGCTTCACTGACTCTCCCGAGTCACCACTGTTGTCCATGTCCAAATCAGGATTATAGATGGGGGAGACAGACATTTTCAGAAGTTTACCTTAGGAGTAAGAGAAGGTTTAAAATGATGAGCAGGAAGAAGTCTCGGGAAAAAGGAAGAAGAAAAGGCAGAAGTAGAGGTGTGGGAGAAGTGACAGTAAGTCTCATCAATTTAAGTGACACGTATGCATGAGTACGGCGAGTGCGCAACACGCACATAGGGAAATGGAAAAGCATCACGCGTGCTTTCAATACTCATTGCAATGGTTTGATTTTGGCTTAAGTGCCCAACCCGAACACTTCATTTACCTAGTAGACTTGACTTTCTAGATACATCCATTCTAGACACGTCAACAGTAATTATTCAGATGATGCATTTCTTGGGTATGGAGGTCTGACATGACTCCATAATTATTTTTATGAAGTGACCAGCTGGAACATTTGGACATTGCTTGTCCACCCTCGGGGGACTCCTCTAGCTCGACAATTGTCAAAGAACATTTTGACAACCTCGATACCATACATTTACCACTAATGCTTACTCAACCTCTTTCGCTCATAAATTGGCTTAGAGGCTTAGGGGGCTTATGTACTGTAAAAATTGCTAAAATTACACGTGGACATTACTGTTGGATCACTATACACCTGTTCATCCTTCGTGTCCACCCTGCTACAGTAATCGTGTATATTTTCGTCTTATGTGTCAACCTGGACACATCAAGTACATTTTGTCCGACCTCAGAGTCTGTCTCGCTACAGGAACACAGACACTTATCTATTCACCTTCCAGAAGCTCCTGGACCGAAATGTTATATTTGTATATATATATTGAAGATTGTGCAATCACCTTATCTCCTAATATCTCTCCAATTATCTACAAGTTGTTATTTATCTACAAATAACAACATATTTATAAGGTACACATTATCTCTAATTCTAATATAACTACCTGCTATTATCTGTTATCTTATCAACAAATTATCTACTAAACAAAGGCCCAAGGCCCATACTTCACACTATAAAACCTTTAAACATGATGAAATAAATGGAGTGAATGCTTGAATACTCACACACATATTCATCTGAGATTCTCATACACTTGATTATTCTCATATAATTAATGTATTTACTTGAGCGTCGAAGTGTCTTTCCTTTGTTTTGCAGGTCCATCTCCTAGACAAAGACGTTCACTCGTACAACATGCAAAGTTTGGGAACCCACTCATCCTTACACGTGGAATTTCCAGATTTTGGTAACAATTATTATGGTCAATTCAACTAACTATTTCTATATGACCATAATCGATTTTTATGGTCTAGATTAGTTGAGATCATCACCATGAACCCAATTGATTTTAATACAACTCAATTGAATATTATTGATTCATTATCATAGATTGAAATTTACATACAATTAATTAATATACAGATTAGTTCGAATCATAAATATAGGTTATGTTTGGTAAAGTTATTTGAAAATTAGTTAAAAACTGAAAAATTAACGAATAGTTAAAGTTAGTTGGCTAGTTGGTAGAATTAAAGTATTTGATAAAATTATCTGTTGAAGTAGTTGAAAAATATAAAATTACGTAAATGATAAAATTTTACCTTAAACAGGAAAGATTCAAAAGGAAATCTAATAAATGTTTAGAACAAAAAGTGAATAAATATAATAAGTCAGAAGATAGAAACTATGGTTTTAAAAATAATACTTCACGACTATGTTCGATCGACAAATCATTTCAACTAGCTTCTAAGTTTTTATAGGTTGAAAAACTTGTTTGACTTTTTGGTAAACAAGCTTTTTTAAGTAACTTTTAGCGATTTCTGAAATGTTATTTGAAGTAGCTTTTTTTAAAATGTTACCTTTCAGTTTTTTATATTTTATTCCATTTTTATATTTTTCAACTACTTCAACAACTAATTTTATCGAACAATTGTTATTTAATAAGTTGACTTAAAAACTTTCAGTTACCAACTTTCAACTTTCAACTACTAGCTAACTTTTCAGCATGGTGTAGCTAACTTTTCAGCATGGTGTAGCTAACTTTTCAGCTAGTTTTATCAAACATATTCCCAAGTTCATTCTTTTCAGCTACTAAAAAACATTCATTTATCAAAGAGTCAAATAAGTTTTTCAGCTAGTAAAAAAATTAAAATTAAAACTAATTGAACATCTTGTCAAACACACTCACATAACTTAAGAAAATTGGTTTGAATAGATTTTTTTTATTTTTTACACACACAATGAAAGAATCAGTCTAGATCTAGATAAAATTTGTAATGAGAAAAATGTCTTTTTTTAGATTGTTTAATTTAATTTAATTTTATTCAGGCAAAAGTCTCTTTTTTTAGCCAAATAATAGTCTTAGAACTAGACACATATTCGATTCATATCATCTATTTAACACACAATGAAATATATATTATGCTTTCATGGCATAAAGATTAAATTGTAAATATATTTATATATTTATAAATTAAATTGATCATTTTTATAATATAAGATGGAATTGTTAGCATTTGCAAACTACAGGAACTAAAATGGGTATTTATTCCTTTTTAAAAAAAATCTTTAAAATCCTAATTGAACATGACATCCCTTAATCTTTTTCTTAGTATATTTTTCTATTTTTTTAAAGATAGTTAAATTTTTAATGTCTTTTTATTATAAGCAAATGATTTCTTAATTATTTGATTGATGTTTTGACTGACGCCCTATTCTAATAACGAATGATAATGACATTTTACATTTTTTCAGTGATTGTTGTTCTTAATATTTTTTTTTTCCTTGAAGCTCATGATTCTTATTTTTATGTTTGCAATATTGTCAAATGATACTCGCACACAATAATTAATAGATGTTGCAGGAAAACATTTATAAACCTTTTGATAAGATAAAAACTTGAAATCATATTAATAAATGGTACCAAATATGTTGTTCATTGTCTAACGTACAGCTTATTTACTTATTATTTTATGCTTTAATAAAACATTATCTCTTGTCATAAAGATAAATTGGTTTATGTACGGCTAGTTTAAAGAGATTTTACATTATTATTTTATCATAAATTAACAATTAAGGATATATTAAGTAAAAAAAAAAAGTAAGAATATATTATAATAAATGAGTGATTAATATGATCTTATAGTTCATAAATATAAGATAAATAAAAACAAAAATTCTCATAAAAAATCCCACAGGTAGTATTATATGTTAGTCGTGGCCTAAATGATAGTTAACAAGTATTGTATCAGACAACTGGAAGATTATAGAAAAGCACCATCGTGGCATTCGTTTGGTCCCGTGATATGTGGACGAACTCTGAACACATGACTAAAATTAAGATAATTTCGTACTATTAATTAGATGGATAGAAGAAGGTGCAAAAAGTACTGTTGCACCAGCACAAATAGGGTAACGATTTCGACCACATAGTACGCTTGGTTGGACGTCGACATGCCATGCTGCATTTTCAACATTGACAAAACAAATTTTGCGCAGAAATCATATAACTAAATTATTAAGTTGAAAATTGTTTCTTTATAAAGAATCATTTGTTTAAATTATGATTTTTTATCAAATTAAACATGTTAAGTTTATTACTTATAAAAATATTATGAATAGTTAATTAATTTTCTCTTACCACATTATAAAAATAAACTTTAAATAGTTGAGGTGATTAAATATGTCTAATTTTATTTGTACAATCAAATTTGTCTATATGCATAATTATCTCTTTTAACACCCTTTTCATTCAATCACTACTAGAAAAATAGGATTCAACATCGATTTTTTTGGACATTCAACATTGATTTTTAACCGATGTTGAAACTACTACATTGAAAGTTTGGACGTTAACATTGGTTTTCAAAAATCAATGTTAACAAAAGTATATGACATCGGTTTTAATAAAAACCGATGTCGCGATATAAGAAATAAAATAAAAAAATGTAAAATATGATAATTCAACATAGGTTTTTGTTAAAAATCGATGTTAACTTATTTTACAATATTGATTTTTAAGGAAAACCGATGTTGCTGAGATGTAACAACATCGTTTTTAAAATAAAACCAATGTTGTTACATATATAGAGAATTCGTTTTTAATGAAAATTAATGTTGCAGTGATGTAACAACATCGGTTTTGACTAAAAACAGATGTTGTTACATCACAACAACATCGATTTTCAGTCAGTCAAAATCGATGTTGTTATATATAGGGACATTGTTTTTAATGAAAACTAATGTTGCTATGATGTAACAACATAGGTTTTGACTGAAAATCGATGTTGTAAAGTAAATTAACATTCGTTTTTAACAAAAATCGATGTTGTTTTAAAAAAAATCAATATTTTGTCTGCTTTTTTATTTTACCCAAATTTATCCTGCAAATGAAAATCAGACATCCAACCAGTTTTAGAATACAATACACTTAAATAATATTTGAATAAAAATTAAATTCAATAGTGTCAATATACATAAAATAATTTCCTTTAAGTGATTGTAATTTTAAACTATTTATACAATTGTTTAAAAATCCCTTAACCACCTACTAAGATAAAATGTAGCCCACTGAACCCTAATAGCCTTCAATCTCTCAGCTTCCAGTGGTCTCTAATCAGTAAAATACTAGATGACATAATAAAACATAATTTAATAAGTATAAATAAAAACAAGTATAAAAATATAATTAGTTTTGAATTAGACAATTATCATGTCCCAGTTATCCTTGAAGCCTCCTTGGACTGTTGTCGACATCCAATGCATAACATAATAACCACACTCAGTGCTTCCTTTTTGCTTATTACACTAAATTCAATAACATAGTCAAAGTTAAAGGAAATTAGTGTAAATAGTAATAAAAGTTATTTTGAATACATAGACCATTATTTAATTGACTTACTTTAACCGCAATCCATTTAGTAGTAGCCTTGGATTTAGTGACCTGATCATTGTGGAATCCCTTCAAAGCACTGCTTAAGAGAAACATACATGCATGCAACAGAAATTGTGTCTCTTTGATATGCAACCACCAATAACGGTCCCTCCCTGAAAGAAAAAAGAAATGGAGTAGAAAATGACTTTTCAAAAATTTGTGAGCTAAATTGACTATGTAATAGAGGACAAACCATTAGTGAGCAAGAACAACCCTATGGTCACTGACAATCTCCAACAAGGAATCTAGTGATGACGATGCAAAGAGCAAAAGGACAATTGCCTACAAATGATGTTGAACATTGAACATGTTATATTCAAAGACGACACACACAATTTTAATAAAATACTAATGAGGTTGACTACATGTAGGACAAAAACAAGGGTGTGTGACAAAGATTACATTTATAGGACAGAATTGGGCCTGGTGTGAGTCTTAGACCACATAAGTCACTACTATTATCATTCATATTTTGAGAACAATCACCATTGAAGCATAAATTACCTAATTTACTAAAGTTTTACAACAACACTGCATTATGGTCTACACAAACAAAAGCTAAATTACCTAATTTACTTGTAGGTCATAGTCCATTCTACCCATGTCATTAGAATTGAAGCATAGTAATAGTACCTAAAGAAGAGTGACTGTTATCTTGTATTGAGATTTGAATGAACTTAGGGAGAGACAACATGGATACATGGAGCCCACAAGCATTCACAACATCCAAGATTTACTCTTTAAAAAGTGACACTATTCAAGGAGTAATTTCTTACACTTAGGATACCACTACAATGGTGTTTAAGATCAACCATATAGGCGATGCCATGACGGTGAGGTAACTAAGAGTGTCATAGCCTGATAGGTAGCTACAAAATAGTTAGGTAAATAAGAGAGTGATTGATTGTGTTTTGTTTAGTTTTTGTAAATTAATTTCAAAGAATTAGTTGGATTGATTGGATAACATAGAATGATGGGGTGGAATTAGAGATAACTCTCATCTCATATGAATTAATTCTTAGGTTTTATATGGTCTAGGAAAGAATGAGAAAATTTGTGGGTTTCATATGAAACCCACATTTTTTGCACTTTATTTTCATTTGAAAAATGTATTTATTTTCATTATTTTTATTTTTATTCTTTAAACCAAATACATCTAGATTAAGTGATACTCAAATTTTAGGATGGATAACTTTGTCCATCGTGAAGTTTGAATTAGGAAAAACAGTCTCATGGGAAATGGAGGCCTACCATAAAAACACCAAATACCAATTCAACAAAAGCAAACCTATATTTGAAGAATGCAAGAAACTAAGGAGAAATATTTTATTATTATTATAAGCAAAACATATTTATTGAATAGAAAAAGGCTAATGAGAAGCACAATAACTCAAGAAGTGTCAAAGTGTCGTATAACAATGCTTACAACCAAAGATAACATGGAAATAAATACATCTGTGGCAGTAGGGGCTTCATAGCAATTTACATGTAGAGTAAGCCCCTATTTACTATCAACTAGAAATAAAATCTTCATAAAGATATTGCTTTCAAATTAAACAATATATATGTACATTACAGTGTTACTAAACAATAAAAAGAACCTAAAAAAATTGAATTCACTTACATGTGGCTCGTCGAACAAGAGTACACAAAACAAATAATCTTCACAGAGATTACTAGACAACCCTTAAACCTAAAATCTTCTACTAAGGTAGCTAAATAGTGAATATACAGAGCATAATTAGTTGTTCTTATAAGACAGAATCAATCTTCTACTAAGGTGTTTGCATACATTAACAGTCACAGTCATATCCTTTTTCCTATTCTAGCTCTGAAGCTAAATGCTTATGCTAAACCTAAATGCTAATAATACACAGTCAACAAAGCTGTAAAAGGTGTTCCTAAGTTGAAAATATAAATTGCTAACCTTCAGAGTCACACCGCGCCGCACCTCCGCGAGATCGAGAACACCTTTAGAGTTTCACTGTCGCGCCGTCGTGAGATCAACAATGACAGCGAGAGTCATACTGCATCGTCGTGAGAATGCCGACGGTTATGAGTTTCAACGCCATGAAAGGTTCGAGTGAGGGAGCTCAGGGAGAAAGGTTTGGACAGAGGGAGCTGAGCAAGAAAGAACAAATGACGGAGCTGAGGAAGCAGTTAAGGGGCTTATTTATAAACATCCAACAACATCGGTTTTTTTTTTTTTTTTTTTTTATAAAAAACCGATGTTATGTTACTTTATAAACCTTTTCTTCATTAACATCGATTTTAATTTGATGAAAAACTGATGTTACTTTATAAACCCTTTCTTCGTTAACATCAATTTTTTGAAATCCGATGTTAACATAACTTCGTTAACATCGATTTTTGAAAAACTGATGTTAACGAAGTCACATTATTTACAAAAATGCCACTGCGTGTTTGTTAACATCGATTTTTAACTTGGCAATGTTAAAACTATATTTTCTAGTAGTGAATATTGAAAATCTTCTTATATATTTTTAATATACATTAAATAATTAAAAGCTAGAATTTGTACCTGTGAAATACATATGCATGCTTATTTTTTATATACAATAACTTTATTAATAAAACCCAAATACAAAAAACCTCACAAGGCCATAACAAAGGGATTGAAAGATACATACAGCCATACAGGTATAGGATATACCAATCAGAAAAGAAACAATGAGAAATGTCATTTTTAACCTTAAACCAAGTAAGAGATATGACTTTCACCTTATCTGATATAAATCAATTTTATGGACCATAATTATTACTAAAAATCGCAGGTAGTGTGGTGTGTCAACAACTTAATTAGTTATATGAATTTCCATTTTAATCTCAAAGCAAAAAGACACAATACTACCCAAAGTCTATAATATTACCACATATTCTTTTACGTGTTAATTAAACAAGCTAGAAACTCAAGAATATTGATATTCGTAGTAGCCGATTGACTTGACTTGCACTTGGTCCTTGAATGTTATTAAAGTATAGGTTTAAAGCAAGATGGTCTAGAGACTCTCTTCATTAGACAAAGATCATACAAGTGCTTCACCAGACTGTCTAATAGATACATAAATGATCATGTATTCTTCTATTCTTACTAATAAATGTACATGCATACTTGAAGAGCCACATCTGCTTTACATATGTAAAACAAGATGGGTATTGACCACCTTATTCAAAACCTGATGGAAGAAGGTATATTTGGTAAACCATATGTTGAGTACATTAGTGGACAACAAATCCATGAATTTTTCATCACTAATAGTTAGGTGCCTCTATATTATTTGCACATATAAGGTATTTCATGGTTGTATATATGTTAATATACAGAAATAGAACAGACTATCATATTTTTGTAAAAATATACACAAATAGAAAAAGGTTTACGAAACAATTGTCAATCTTAGTCTCACTAGTTGAATCATCCTTAATAAGAGTATAAATGGGTCAAATCAAGCCAAACATTAAAATTTTAAGTTTGACTAGTTAAAAAATAATTATTCAAGTTTGACTTATTTATTTAAATAAGCCAAACTAATTAAAAGCTTAGACTTAGACTTGACTTTTTTTAAAAACTAAAATTTCATCTTGACTTGTTTAACTCATTATAATTTAATTATTCACTACAAGGAAAATGACCTATGCCTACAGACAAAAACTGTCACTAGAAATTAAAAATGCGTAGGAAAATGTATTATATACTTTGTCCTACGGACATTTTGCCCGTCAACTTTGAGGGGGCATACAATGACGGATAATTTTCTATCACTATAGATTTTACCTACAATTCGCAATGTGTGTAGGTAGAAGAAGATATGAACTTATTCCTACAGCCTTCAATTGTAGGTAAAAGCTATGTACTTATTCCTACAGCCTTCAACTGTAGGTAAAAGCTATGAACTTATTCCTACAACCTTCAAATGTAGGTAAAAGCTATATAGTAATAAATTAAACACTGGCACTGGTGCTAAAGACACTGCTTCATCCCCCTCAGCAACAACTTTTGTGAATCCTGAGCACCAAATTAGGCACATTGACATTAAGGTTACAATCATTAATCATATCCAAAGCTCTGCTAAGCAATATTTAATCCCAACTAAGACAGAAGCTTAATGCTTTAAAATAAACATCATACCTTGCCTCATTTAGCACTGCCAACACTCGCTTTTGAAGTGCTAGTACTTCACTTATTGCTCTTTTACCAGCTTCCACACCTAAACAATTATCATCGTTCAGATTTCAAATGTCGATGAATGGTCAAACAAACTAACATAATACAAGTTTCACATGTAAATTTCAGTATGAAAACTCACACATGTTGATCTGTGCTTCCTTTGTTTCCATATACACTAATTCCTTGATT